>OY755216.1:2235016-2446233 GCA_963576765.1 Draba incana | reverse complement strand
CCGCCCTTTTGGCTTCTGCCCCATTTCTGACCACGTCTTTTTCGTGGTTCCCTATATATACGCCATTTCTTTCCTCTCTTTTATCCTTTACTTTGTATTCTGAAGATCCCGATCAGGTACTTTTCTCTTTCTAACCCGATTTCCTTTCTTGCCTGCCTTTCTCTGTACCCTTTTGTTTCCCAAGTGTGAAATTGATCTGGAGAGTTCTCCGAAAAGCATGACGTCGAAAGAATCTTCTACTAGTTCCGATAGTGGGGCGCTGATTTGCAAGAGCAAGAAAAACGTGGACCGACTCATCGTTTCGGTTTCCCCTTCTGTCAATCCTGAACCCTCGTTTGGTGTGAGTGATTCAGAGAACAATGGTAATGCAGCTTCGTCGTCCCTTCGTCGCCCCGGGCAGGCAACCAACAACGGCGATGGTTCTTCTAAGGAGGAACACACGCCGCTTGATACTATGAAGAGGAAGAAGGTCCCGACCAGGCGCGGAAGAAAGAGGACGAGCGTAAAAAGAAAGTGAAGCGAAGGGAACAGATGGAGGCCTTGAAAGCGGTTCCTGTTTTCGGCTTGGGCCCTGGTCGCTGCCCCTTTATTGTGTTGGAGCGTCATGATGACAAACCGTCGTCCTGCACGCTGGAGAGTGTTCTCCAATGCGGTAGTGGGAAGAACTGGCCCAAGATAGAATTCGTCATCCCCGGGGCGGACTACAGACCGTGAGCTCCCCCCGAAGGCCACTTATGCGTCTATGAGTGCTTTTTTTATCACGGTGGGCTCAGTTTCTTGATTCCCCTGGTAATTATGGAATATTGCGCTCGCCGCAGGGTTTCCATATCTCAGCTGACCCATGCGAGTTTTCGGAACTTGATGTCGATCATGACGCTAAGTTACGAGGCTCGCTGGGTGGTCACGTGCGATCACTTCGAGGAGGCATGCGAGATTGCCCGTGGGAACACTTTCGATTCCGGTCGGTTTCAGGTCAAGATGAAGAACAAGCTTGTTTTGGTGAACAACTTTAAAAACAGGCTTGAGGGCAACTGGCAGGAGAAGTATTTCTTCGTTAAGATAAATGAGAACTCAATAGAGGACTATCGCGGGGAGATTCGGATAGGCTGGAACAAACAAATTGGTATGATTTCCCTCTCATCTTTTGTTCATGGTTGATAGTTTATTCTACCTTCTTTTCTGCAGATCCCTATACGCGAGCGTTCCCGGATAATTTCTCCAACTGCGTGGTCGGTTTACTGCGGCGATATCCTCCTCAGGACTGGCTGACCTTCCTTCGCATTCGAATTCGCCAAGTGTACAACCGGATTATCTCAGGTTTGTCCGCGTTTTACGACCATCCTTCCTTGGCCTCTACGAATTAATTCCTCAGTTTTCACATTTTGTTTCCTAGGTAATCCCACTCTTGTTTACGACGTCTCAAGGTGTGTCGCGCTCAAGTCTGATAAAGGGAAAATGGCGAAATTGAACCTCGATCAGCCTCCACTTCCCAAGCCTAAGGCCAGTGCTAAGACGAGCGCGCCTACTACCCCGGGAGTGAAGAAACTCGGTGGTGCGGGAACAAATAAGTCTGTGGCCCCGGTAACGGATAAGTCTGCTGGAAAGTCTGCTATTCAAGACCGCGCGGGCGGGGCTACGAGCAGGGAGCAGAAGGAAACGACAGCCCGAGACGCGATTGGGACCGCTTCAAAGAAGCGGTCAAGGGACGAGAGAGCCCCAGTCGTTGTCAAACATGGGGCCGGGAAGGACGTTGCTGCAATGTTTGCCCACAAGCGTGCTCGTCAAGGCTCCAAAGGGTCCTCGCGAGACCTTTCGGTTTTGACGGCTGACAATATCGATGTGACCACCAGCACCGATCGTGAGAGACGAGGTGTCGATTTGGTGGACGCAAGGCATAACGTCGAGCCGGGCACTGATGCTGAAGACAGCCGGCTCGTTCTGTGTAGCCGTGACGAGCTCGACTCTTCCGATGATTTCTCGTATAGTTTAAAGGGTTTTGGCAGGCATATCTCCAAACATCCTGAGGAGTGCGCCAAATATATTAACTCCATTTGAGGGGGTTTAAGGGGTCCAAACCCCGGGTTAGATGAGATATTCGACCGAGAGGGCTTTTGTCAGTCCGCTGCGAACCTTGTGGGGGTAAGTTTTTTTTTGTCTTGACCTTCGTCATTCCTGTCAGTATGATTTGGCTTATGCTCTGGTTTCGATTCTTTGCAGACTATAGTTGATTTCAATTCGGTCTAGAGGCGACTTGATGCTGCCATGAGGAGGTATCGTAGGTTGAAGGCGGGGAGGGACTTCGACAAGGCTCGCATCGAAATACTCGTTAAGGAGAACGAGTCACTGAAATCCGGAGGCGTCACGGAAGAGCTCGAAAATTTGAGAAAGTATTCCGAGGGGCGGTCAAAGATGTTGACGAATGTCTCTGAGCAATATCAGGCGGAGAGGAGAGAGAGGAGACACAGGGAGGCGATGTTTGAAGATGTCAGGGAGCGCCTCAAAAGAGCCGAAGAGGTGAATACTGCATTGATCAAGCACATCCAGACGCAGGTATCCCGTCTGCGGTCTTCTCGGAGAGAGCATGGTCTATCTTGTGGCAAGTGGGCTGCTGAGCAGGTCCGTACCGAGCTGGTCGGACAGGCGCAATCTTCTCTCAACTGATCCCATGAGTACTGTGCTAAACAGCTGGAGTGCGCTAGTCTCAACAGCATGGCTAGCCAGGTCAAGATGTAGCTTGACATGATATCAGCGTACGGGATTGAGGTTGATTCCGAGGAAGTTGAGGCCAGCTTCGATGACTATCAGAAAAAGATCGAGGCAATGCAGCTGATGGACTTCTCCGAAGGGGATTATGAATTCGATCCCAAAGCGAGCATTCTCCCGGAGAGCTATGAGGAGGATAGTGCTAAGTCTCCACTCGACGGAGATTTTAGGATAGAGCGCGGTTGGATTCTCGAGCCTTTCGTGAGCGTGTGGACTGAAAGTGTTGATGATGGCGGGGGAGACGCTCAGGGTAATGACCAGATTGTCGGAGCAGAGTGCTGAGGTCAGACTCGCGGCGGAGACCTCAAATTCTCCTATGTCACTTAAAATTGTCGAGCAGTTAGTATCCGGTATTATTTTGAAAGTTGTCGGGGGCCTAATGGATGAAATTGCGGATAGGGTTTTAGCTGAGCCCGTTGCTGCCGTTCAGACTATGGCTGAGGCTTTGGCAATGGGCCCGGGAGTTGGCATGTCTGGCGTTGTCGGCCAGTCTGAAGTTGAAGCTTCAGGGAAAGATCCGGCGACCGGGGATGACTTGATGCCTCTCTTCGCTCCACCCCCTTTAGCCTCGGTGCCGAGTGATCAGCGCCCAGAGTAGTCTTGTATTATTTTCCTTTGTTTTATCGTAATCAGGCCGAGTGTGGCCGTTGATCGGTTGTATAACCCTTCTCGGGCCGATGTGGTCCGGGTTAAACTTGCTTATTTTGCCTAAGGAGCGGATCCTCTAGGTTTTAACGTGATTTAAAGTTTCTTTTATGCGATTAAGTTTTTTAGCTTAAGCATTTACATGTGTTTTTAGTGCGACTAAGTTTTAAAGCTTAGGCATTGATTTGTGCGTCCAACGAGCTGGTCCCTGGGTTACTTTGATTTTGATTCGGCCGGGTTTGCGCGGTGGACCAGCCAGATCGTACTGTCTGCAGGTCGGGCCTGGCTTACGACTAGAGTCCGTCTCGTGGTTAAGCATGCGAGAAGTGTTCGGCTTAAAATTCTTACACGTTCTTGGGAACTCGTGCGGGACGGGGACCAGCTTTTATCCTAATCGGGAAAGTTGTGGTGGACTTTTCGAGTTCGGATTATTGATTATTTTGCTACTGCATCTATGAGAGACGTGTGTTGTGATCCCGCTCGGGTTTAGCTATGGTGGGCCTCCCAAGGGTGATCTATTGACCGAGTACTTGATCAGAGCATCGGTGTAAGTGAGCTCGGAGCTGTTCGGGTTTGGGCCGATCTGTTAGCTAATAAATATTTTTAGTAATTATGGCTGGACTTTCGAGGATGCTGCCTACGTACCCGTTAAATAGGGATCAAGCCAGACGTAGTTCATATTACACGAGAGGGAAGTTTGGATTCTTGGGAGTTAGACGTGCTCGGTGGAGAATAACCATGGGGTTCCCATGATTACGTTGTATACGGCCGGTTTATCCACCACCATGAATTTGACGTTTCGGGAGATTGCCCTGGCGTGCACCATTAGCTTGATCGACCCCACTGTCATTATTGTGATGCCGTCGAAACCGGTGAGGGGCCTGACATCCGGCTTGATACGATCATCGGGTATCTCCATTTTCTGCAAGGTTTCCTTAAAAATTAGATCAACCGAGCTCCCGGTATCGATTAGAACCCTAGTCACTTCGCAATCTTCGATTTTCAGCTCGATCACGAGCGGATCATTATGGGGCATTACCAAATTCTTTGTGTCGGCCTCTGTGAAGATGATGGGCATGTTAACCTTACTCTGATCAGGACAACTCCTGTCGGTGGTTGCTTCCTCTTCGTACTGCTTGAGGGACCGGACCGAATCGTGAGTTAGACTGAACCCCCCCATGATCATCAGAACTCTCTTGGTTGGGTTCTGCTTTCCAGCCTATCCCTTGTCAAATTGAGCACGCTTTGGAGGAAGGGGTGAGTCGGCATTTCCGCTCGGCTTCTGCTCGTTCCCGTTTTGTTCCTCCTCGGGTTTTCGCTTCTCGCCTCGATCGGCTAGAAGCGCAACTTTGACTGCTCCCTTATGGTATTGTGCGAGTAGTTGTTCCTTCAGTTGTCGGTATTGCGAGGTCGAATGCCCGTGCATCTGATGGTAGTCGCAATAAGACTGTCCCGCAGGCTCCTGGACCTCTTGTGGTCGCTGGTATTTGTTCCATTGCTTTGGGGTAGGGCTTGATGAGCTATTAACGACGTTGGTCGCCAACTTCTTCCTGTATTCAAAGTCGAAGTGCTGTCGGGGTTCTTGGTAAGGCTCTTCGACTACTTCTTTTGCCTTTGCCTTGGCTGCTGGGGGCTTGACTGGCGAGTTCTTATGGGCCTGCCCGGCTTGGTCTTTCTCGAACCTAATGAAGTCGACCGAGCGGTGCATGGCTTCCTCGATTGTCTTAAGCGGGTGTAGGATTAGTTCTTTTTGGAATTTGGATGACCGGAGCCCTTGCTTGAGAGCAGCTACAACAGTGGTGTCGGTTGCTGTGACTCGCGAGATAAAGGCTTTGAAGCGGTCCATGAACTTCTCGAGCGTCTCCTTCTCGCATTGGACCAACCCCCATAAGTCAGCATCCGAGACGCCGTCCTCAATATAGATGGCATAGTGGTTGAGGAACGCCATCGACAGCTGTTGAAACGAGTCGATCGAGCGGGACTCCAACCTAGAGAACCAGTCTAAAGCAGCGCCTGACAAGTATTCGATGAAATACTGACAATGGCCTGAGTCGTACTCCTCGGGAGAGAAGTGTACCTGTCCCATCGCGATGGAAAAGGTGGTGAGGTGCTGCTTCGGATCGGAGTCTCCGGAATACGGTTGAAGTCGTAGTTTAGCGATATGCCTGATTGGAACGGATGTTATTCTGACAAAAAAGGGGGTCCGCTGAGTCTCGGCTAAAATCCGGTCGATCTCCGGGGCTGAGCTCTGAGCTTGATGCATCCGTGAACTCATTTCTCGAAGATGGTTCCTCATGTCCTCAAGCTCGGAGTACTGGGTATGAGTCATTCCGCGGTCGGGGACAGTTCCCTGCCGGGTGGCGAGGGTTTGCCGTAGGTCCGCAGTTTGGCCGAGTCTCCCAAAGATTGAGGGCGAAGAGCTCGCTCGGACTGTTGGTGACTCGAAGGTGGCTCGTCGCGGGGCCGCCTCGGTCCGCTCAGGGAGTGTCCCTCATGATGCGAACAAGCTATCAAGTCTGATGTTTGTTAATCGTGCTCGTTCTTCCTGCTCGTCGAAGCGACGCATGAGTGCTCCGAGGAGACGAGCTGGATCCAGATGAGGTTCCGGCTCGTTTTGATTATCTGTTTGAGCTTGGTTATCCCGGGTAGCGTCAGGTCGAGCGGCCATTGTTTGCTTCAGGTCGACTGTACTTCCGAGCGTGTGTCGGAGGTTAGTTGGCTCCTGTATCCTCTGGAAGACAGATACAGGACTGGTCGGATGCTCGATCCTCTAGAAGACCGAGGAGGCGGTGGTTGGTCGCTCGACTCTGTCGGAGGCTGTGGTCGGATCAGCGGGCAGGTCATGCTCGCTGGGGACGAGAGCGGGATTATCTGTGTTCACGGGGTTAAGGTTTTCCTGCTCGGGAAAAAGGGTTGCTTGTTGGGCCACCGGAGTGTTAGCAACCTGAGCGCTTGTTCCCGATGAGTGCATTCTCATGCTTGCTTCCTTGTTGAGATCAATGGTCGCGTGAAAAGATATCCTCTTGTAGATGCAAAAAATTGCCCCTACCTGGCGCGCCAAATGTTGATGCTCAGATTGAGATTGACACTAAATTTGTAATAGGTTCGGGGATTCTTTGATAAATGGAAAGAGGAAGCTTTTGATGAGAATGTAAGAGCCCGCTCGGATGAACAGTAACCGAGAGGAAAGTTTGGATTCTTGGGAGATTAGACGTGCTCGGTGGAGAATAATATGTTTATGTCAAAAAGTGTAGTGTATTTCACCTTAATTGTACACAAATGATGGTACAACTATATATAGTACATTGGGATTAGGGCTTTTGATACACATGGTTATATTTTAACCATATGCTCATAAAGTAACTCTTAATATGCATAAAGTAATTATACTAGAATTTAAAGTAACCAAACTTAGTTAATAAAGCAATGAGTTGGGTCTTCCTGCTTGATGGATTGAGATTAGGATTTTGCCTTTGGCCAAATCCATGATGCAATAAATGGGAGATATCTTATTTGTTGAAAGGCAATATTATTTTAATTTTAATGAGTTAGATATTTTTCCCGAAAGCCACGGATTCTATTTTTATTGAAGTTGTCGTATCTTTTATCCTAAGAGATTGGTTTTCTCTCCAAATCTCCATTTGAACATATACTTACCTACTATTATAAAAGAAAACTCCATTATGTTTTCAATTCGATTTATTTCATTTTACGGTGAGTGTATAATGATTTGGTTGGAGTATGGACATACGGGAGTCAAACGGGCCCCACGCATTTGGAGCTAAAGTGACACGTTCGTGTACGTAATGGACTTGTACGGCGTCACGGAGCAATAAATAGTTGAATATACTAGTATATTGTTGTTATAAAGTATCGTTTTCAAAATGAAATAAAAACCATTATTCTCACACGTAAACCATATGGCGTAACTATAATTTCGTTTAATAAAGCAATATACATATATTCATGTATGCATATTAACCTGCCAGTTTATAAACTTTGCAACAGGGCTATGATTATTAATCTATTAGTAAAAGAAATATAAATTTTGGGATCATCTCATTGTTATAAAGACGAATCTATCAAGCTCGTATCAATTAGTCACGAGAATTGTCTTTTAGTCTAAATACAGTCCAAAAATATAAAAAAGAGCACTCCAAAAACTCAGGTTTGATTAGATTAACACAAATTGGCAGTAATTAAGTTGGTAAAATAGAACCCATAGTCAGGTCTATCTTCATTTTATTTTATTTTTATGCACTTCTTGTCTCTATATGAATAAACCTATATGGGATGCATCTCAAGGACACACTTCCGTACGAACACAATTAAATTTTTAATGACATTGTTCCTAACATAACGTGCATCTAAATTGATAGATGACTCTTAACATTTTTATAATAACAACAATATGTAATTCCATCTATATAAAAATATATGTATAGAAGATGCGGTTTGATCTTTTTGTGGTGCGTGACCTAACCAGGGCAGAAAAATGTTTGCCACGTGGATACCACACGTGTGATTGCATCATAATTGTCATCAAACACATTTGTACATACGGTCTAGTGACTCATCATATTCTCTGCATTTACACCAAAATTTGTTATAACAAAATAATTCGTATCTAATGAAGTTAAAGGTAAATACTCGCCCCAAAAAAAATATAACTAAAGTTGTAAGAGTGATTGACTTGTCTACATTTAAACAAAAATGAGCTAATGTAAGATTTTAATTCACAGGTTAAACATCACGAAAATAAATTGAATTAGATGTGAATATCAATAAAATTGCGTGTTAATGCTTAACTAAAGTCGTTTAATTAATTTATGGAGTTAATGAAGAATTCTCTAGGTGAGAAAAGCAAAAAGGGAACGTTTATTTTTCTTTTCCAAAATCTAATCCAACGGTTTAGGATTATTTTTCCTCATCCAACCGTTCATTGAGCTGACTCAGTCTTCATCATCTTCCTTGGCTTCTTCTCTATTTAAAGTCCTTTGCTTCTTACTCTCCTCTTCCTCTTTAGCCTTTACACAGCCACAAAATCCCCAAAAAACCAATCTAAAAAAAAGCAGAGCTTTTGAAAACAGGGTAATTAGTTGTGTTGTTTATTTTGTTTTGAGAGATGAGGAAATTACGAGGAATCAAAATCAGAAGACCATTTCAAATGATCTCAAGATGGATCTTTCGTAAAACCAGATTCAACCGAACAAGATACACCCGGTTAACCTCAAACCGACCGGTTTGTTGCAAACCAAGAGCAATCACGAAACTCATAAGTTGGGGTCGTAGTTTAACATCACACAGCGCAAGATTACTCGGGTCTAGTAAAAGATTCAACTCTGGGTACATACCGATTGGTGAAGATCCGGTTCGAGATAAACCAAACTCGGTTCCGAAAGGTCACTCGGCGGTTTACGTCGGTAAAAAAGACGGTGACTTTCATAGAGTTTTGGTTCCTATTGTTTACTTTAACCATCCTCTGTTTGGTGAGCTTTTAAGAGAAGCAGAAGAAGAGTTTGGGTTTTGTCAAGAAGGTGGAATTACTATTCCTTGTCCTTATTCGGATTTTAAACGGGTCCAAACCCGTATCGAATCCGGGTCGGGTTTTGGTAAACTTCCTTGGTGCCGGCGCCGGCAATAACGACGACGGAAGTCGGAAGTAGACGATTGAAAATGATAATGATGAAAAATTAGTTTTTTTTAAAACTCTTTTCACTATTTACTTTTACCTTTTGTGACCTTTTTCACTTTTTGTCTCTCTTTTTTTTTTATACCCTTGTTAGATATGTATATGTGGAAGTGAGATTTTTAAAAGTTTCAATTAAATTAGGACGATAATGTAAATAGTTTTAGAGATTTTTTCTTTTGAAGTAATTGCATGAGTGTTTTGATAGGATTATGATTGAGAAATTATGACTAAGATAGTGATTTTAAAAGTGAATTATGAAAATGATTAACTCAAAGAAAAAAAGTTTAACAAGATTCTGTTCATTTTTGGACCTATATCAATCACAATGATTCATTGTTAATCCCACTAATTTTATATTGGGAAATGATTGAGCGTATATTTTTTATAGGGTTAATTTGTTTTCTAACCATCAAAAAAAATTATAACTAAAAACCTAACAAAAAATCCTAAATCTAGTGGTTAAGGTATTGACACATATAAGAGTTTTGGCTATAATTTTAGTTATAATTTCTTTTATGTTTATACACCCAATTTTCCCTTTTTTATATTAGTTTTTTTTTCCCAACAGATAAAAAGTGATGGACTACTAATTTAGTCGGCAGAAGTAATATTATTGACTTCCAAATTTGATTTTCCTACGAAATATTTTTTAATAATTTGTCTTTTATCTTGCTAGTTTTTATACTCTAGAATTTGGGTTTATGATTGTTGTTCAATCTAATTTCGTGCAAGTGTTGAATTGTTGAATATATGGCTGGGAAAAATATGGGGACAATACTGCCAAAAGGAGATATTCTAGCACTGAAGTGATCGTTGCCATTAGAGTCCCTTTCGATATCTCTATACGTAGCGATAATTAGTTAGTGGAGAATCCACGAAAAATCAATGATTTTCGTGGCAAGCCAAAAAAAAGTTATAGAAGAAAAAAGCGGATTCATATGTTTTTTATTTATATATTTGAACAACTAACTACTTAAGCTGGTTCAAGTAGAATAGTCACGCGTGGCTATAGCGTAGGTTTCCTTTACGACTTGATTAGATTTGAGTCCAATTCATCGGAACTATTGAGAGACGCCGATAATGATACCAACACAAACTTCAATTATTTAAGATATATGTAGTTTAGTATTTATTTAGTCATGCGAACAATAAACAAGTACTATCACATGTTCTTGTATATGGAAGTTCGTGATCGTACTTGTCCCGTTTATAGTTTGGATCAAGAAACGAAAGTTTTGCTTGTTTAAAACGTTTGTAGTTAGTTCTTTTATTTGATATATCAAACAAATTTATTTTTGGCCTCTTGACGCAAAAACATTTGATATATATATATAGCAAACTTACGTGAACATGCACAAGAAGACCTGAACTCTTACCCCATTAGATTTGTATTTCACAGATGAGAAACATATTCAACATATGAGTTTAGTCTGAAAAATGCGTTATTTTTTAAATTAGCCAAAAACATACTCATGTGGAATAGTTAACATAATATGTACCCAATTTAGTGGGATAATTATTCATATTTCCTTTGGGTGTGGATTGGTTGTTGAAGTGACATCGCCAAGTTGATTCATAGATTGGTCCAATTTCTATTGAATTGAAATTAATGTGGATATGTATGTAGTGCCTGTAACATCAATGATTGATCTTCTCCAAAGGCATTTACCAACTTGAGAAAACAAGGTTAGACCTACTAACTATTAACCTATGTCTTTATTACTAGATCATATATTGTTATTGCATGTCGTTTCTTTTTCGAAACAACTTTTACATATATGGTTTTATCTACTTTGTATTCTTTCACGTATTTATCCTTTTTGCATATAGCGGTCATATTTTTTGAAATGTTAGTTAGATTTTAATTTAATATTTTACACTTTAAAAACGTTAAAGCATAATTATGAGATTCAAGGAAATTTATTGTAAATAAATTGAAACACCTAAAGGAGATAGATATACACTCATCAAAATCTCTTTGGATAGAAAAAACAAAAGAAGTGGTGCACCAAAAAACTTAGCGTATAGCTGCATATATAAATATGTTTCATGGTATACGTTTTCTAGAACAAGTATTCATCTTCTTTGTACATTCCAAATTTCGTTTTTTCTACATTTTTTTTTATCTCTTCGGTCTAATAAACACAATGAAACTCGAAGAAAAAGTTCCAAACTATGACTATATAATTAGGGAAATGACACCAACAGGAATTGCGATGAGTATTTTCATCTTCTTGGTAATCTTGGGATTGATCATTGCTGCGATACATTCGTTTGTCCAATCAGAACTCGAAAGAATTGATGTGCCAGATATTACAATAGCTTTTATGAACTTTACGGTGTTAAATATAAATACTCGTCTCAGTGCAATATGGAATTTATCGATCAGAATCCATGAAGATCTTCCTGGTTCCTATATATATATGTCTCCAAGGAGAATTTCAAGCTTCTTTACTTTACAAGAATATTACCATTGCTACTTCACCAACAAAAAAGTTAATAATTTCTTCTCTCTATTTTTTTTTGTTTATTTCTAAAATATTGATTTAACATAATTCTTGTGTTTGATCAGTTACAACAATCTTCAACTCCATTGGGCTCAGTTGTTTAAGGTTTCAGGGGTTGTCTCCGAAGAGGATATCAAGAGTGTGATTGGAAAAAATATTATGAATGATATTAAGAAAACAAACGAAGTGCGCTTCGGATTGCGGATATTTCTTCCGGATTGCCGTAAAAATACGACAGGGACGATAACATATGATTGTGATGAAGCCAAGTTACGATTTCAGTCAGGTTTTCGTAAGATTACAACAACTATAGTTGGGAATCCTACTTGCATTTATGTTGATCGCTAGTTTCTTGTTCAGATTTATGTGAAGTTGATTAGGACTATTGTATGCTTTATCTTGAATAATGCTTATCATTAAATAAGAAACATGTCGCGAAATCTACCAAAATTCCGATTTTATGTGGGATATTTACCTTAATTAACAATATTAACCTTAGATACTAGTGTAAAGAGACTCTTTATAAGTTAGAGTCTTTACTAAACCGTCTTATTGATTGAAAGACTGTCTTGGTTAGAGTCTTTAGAGCATCATTATTGGAGATCCAATAGGGTCTAAAGTGTTTATAAAATTATTAAAATTTGAGTAAAAAGAAGAAAGAGAGTGTTTTTGTGGGGTATATTGAAATATAAAATTTGAGTAAAAGGAAGAAAGAAAGTGTGTTTAAATATAAAATTAATAAAAGTTGAGTAAAAGGGAGAGAAAGGGTTAAGAGTAACTGGTCATCGACGTGGCGGAGTATTAGTATGGGGCTACGTGAGATTGTGATCCCGGGCTTGAAGTGGGTCGTGGGAGATGGAAGCACTACGCGTTTTTGGTTGGATAAATGGGTTTCTAATGAGCCGTTGATTGATTCCAGTGTTGGTGTTTTACCGGTTGGAATGATGGAGTACAAAGTGAGGGATGTATGGCATGATGGTGTTGGTTGGGTTTGAAATCTAATCAGGTCGTGGCTACCACTTTCCTTACAATTGCAGCTGAGCTCGGTGGTGGTGGATGGAGTCACGGGGGCGGAAGATAGGATCTCATGGAGTGGAAGTACAAATGGGGAGTTTACGGTTAGCTCGGCGTATTCACTTTTAACTCGAGATGACACTCCGCGAGCGAATCTAAGCAATTTGTTCTCTCGGGTGTGGCATGTTGTTGTTCCAGAACGTGTGCGTGTGTTCCTTTGGCTGGGAGTGCATCGTGTGCTCATGACTAATGTGGAGAGACATAGACGGCATCTTTGTGCGACAAATATATGTCAGGTTTGCAAAGGAGGAGAGGAGACCATTATGCATATTCTTCGTGATTGTCCTGCTATGGAAGGAATTTGGAAGCGTTTAGTGAACCCGAGGAAGCAGATACAATTTTTTAGCTTGACTTTAATGGAGTAGTTGTATGGGAATTTAGGTTTGGTGGAGTTGGAAGTGGAGATGTGGATACGTATTTGGGGTAAACGGAAAATGCCGAGACCGGGTTCAGTTTCTTAAAGATGCAGCTAGAGAAATCTCGTTGGCTAATGATGTTGTTGAGGATCGGGGCCGAGATAGCATGGAGCGTGTGGACATGCTCATCGCTTGGAACCGACCTGAGGCAGGATGGACGAAACTTAACACGGATGGTGCATCTCGAGGTAACCCAGGTTTGGCTACTTCGGGAGGAGTGTTGCGGGATGCAAGTGGTAAGTGGTGTGGAGGTTTTGCGCTAAATATTGTGATATGTTCGGCACCGCTAGCTGAATTATGGGGAGTATACTACGGTTTAGTTATTGCGTGGGAGCATCGAGTGCTACGGTTGGAGTTGGAAGTGGACTCGAAGATAGTGGTGAAGTTTCTCAAGACAGGGATTAGTGAGTGTCATCCGCTGTCTTTCCTGGTACGTTTGTGCCACGACTTTTTATCAAGGGACTGGATAGTCCGGATTAACCATGTGTATAGGGAGGCTAATCGTCTTGCGGATGGATTAGCAAACTATGCGTTCGATTTACCTTTAGGATTTCATTTGTTAGACTTCGTTCCGGAGGTTGTTGTTTCAACTTTTTTAGAGGATGCTGATGGGGTTTCGATCCCTCGGAGAATCCGTTTGTAATGTTTTGAATTTTATGAATAAAATGAGGGGATTCATCCCCACTTTCAGACCAAAAAAAAAAAGGGAGAGAGAGGGATCTAATATTGGATCTTTTGGAGAGTGTGTTTAAAAGTAAAAGAGAGTGTTTAAATATAAAATTAATAAAAGTTGAGTAAAAGGATAAAAGAGAAGATATAAAGTTGAGTAAAAGGAAGAGAGAGTGTGTGTTTTAATAATTTTTTATTAATTTTAGATCCCAAAGGGTTTGGAATAAGGATGCTCTTATAAACGTAAAAGTATAAAATAAAATAAAAATCTTCCTTACATCAACCTTAATTAGTCCTCTTGGCTCTCGACGAACCCTAGTGTTACTTGGTCTTGGAAATTGGTACGATTCTTGTTGCAGAACACGATTTTGAATTAGTTTGGTTAGGTAAGTAAATTTTTTTAAAATTAATTATTGTTTCGATTACAGTTACTGTTCATGTCTTTCTATCCTTGAGCCATAATCAAATTGCTTCATTAATTTTTCACAGATTTTTCGATTAGAATTTGTCTGTGATTTTCACATGATTTGGTTTCTTGATCCATTCAGGGGAAAGAAAATAATGGAAGATTTGATAAGCCAATTACCAGATGAGTTATTGCAAGTTATACTCTTGAATGTTTCCATGAGAGATTCTATGAGGACTAGTGTCTTATCGTCTAGATGGAGAAATCTTTGGAAAGGTGTTCCTGGATTGCACTTAGTAGGTCATCATGTGTGGACAAAGCTTGGTTTCAAGGATTTTCTCGAAAGATTCCTAAATCTGCATAAGGAATCATCACCACCCATATACCAATTCACTTTATGGTGTAGTGACAAGGATCATGATTCTTTTGATGAATATCGGTTCGAGTGGTTGATCGACAAAGTAATTACCCGTGGAGTTCAATGTTTCGCGATTGACGGGCGTATGTATAAACGTGCGGTTCCATGTATGATTAAGTTGCCTGTAAGATTGTATAAGTGTGAGACATTGGTACACTTGTTCTTGAAACATGTGGATATGGATGGTTTTGAGTTTTTCTATCTACCTCGCCTCGAGACGATGCATTTAGTTTCTGTTTCGTTCTCGAGTGAGGTTGTTCTAGAGAAGCTTATCTTGTGCTCCCTGGTTCTTCAAGTTTTGAAAATTTATGATACTACATTGGGACATTTGACGTTGCGGTCTCAGACGATAAAGAGTTTGAGCGTAAGGAGATGTTTTCATCCTCGAGCATACTGGCGTAGTAGTGAGGGTGGAGAGTTTGAAGTTGTGATTGATATTCCCAGCTTAGAGATTTTGTGTATCAGAAATGATCTGTTGGAAAACTTTAGATTGGAGAGCGTGAGTTCTTCTATCAAGATGTATACGGATGTCCGCTCTTTTGCGAAAGAAAAATACATATGGACGATTGTGAAATATAACATGTCGAGGATGCAGGCGTTTCGTAATTTCTTTGCAAGGTTCTCTGATGTCACAGAGCTTACGCTCTCGGGCTTGACTTTAGAGGTATGTAATGTATAAACGCAATATCTTCTTCATATATTCGTTTCCTTACATTGTGTTTTGATTCTTGACAGGGACTCTATCGCAATAATTCCCAACCGCAACAACTGCCTAATTTCGAGAACTTGACTCATCTCAAGGCTTGTTTCTATTCCGGTTTTTCAGAGATGTTGCCTGTGTTTCTCTCCAGCTGTCCCAACCTAAAATCTCTTGACTTGGTAATCATGATTACTTCTCTATGCTTTCCTTGTTTTTTGCTTAATGAGTGTTAGTAATTATACACTATTGCTTTGTAGTGGCTGCATGGTTATCCGAAAATGAAGAAAATCGCAAACTCACTCGTGCCTCGATGTTTTCAAACATCGATAGAGTATGTCGAGGTAAAAATGACGCCCGTGGATGGCCAAGAGAGAAGCAGGAGAAGCTCACTCTCAAGAAGCTCACTCTATGGTTAGATGGAGAAGAAGAAGAGTCTAGCAGCGTCCTTCAGCAAATTCTCACGTTTCAAAATCGCTCTTTTGTTGAGGTGAAGATGAATCAAAGTCCAGCTAAATTCCAGATAGGTTATGGATTTGAAGCTAAGCCATTCTTTGATCCGATCGCCTCATTTTATTTACCTATTTTCAAATATCTTTGGTCGTAGTCTTTTTCCTTTCTTCTTCTTCGTATAATTGATCCGATTTGTATTGTAGATAAATTCCTTTGGATGTTGACAAAGAAAAAAATGATAAATTCCTTTGGTCGTTGTTGTTTCTACCCAAAGTTAAAAATTCTCCACAATGTGTGATAATGGAATCGATCTAGCGAACATATACTAATCCAAAGGACATGACTAAAATGGGACCCTTCTTTGCACAAAACAAGTCTCAAGAAAACCCAAAACCAAATCTGTCTTTAATCATGTCTAAATCAGTTTAGAAATAGCTCGATTGGTTATTTAACAAAGCGGTTTCTAATTAGGTATGATTGGAAAAAATATTATGAATGATATTAAGAAAACAAACGAAGTGCGCTTCGGATTGCGGATATATCTTCCGGATTGCCGTAGAAATACGACAGGGACGATAAAATATGTTTGTGATGAAGCCAAGTTGCGATTTCACTCGGGGTTTTCGTAAGATTACAACAACTATAGATAGTTGGGAATCCTACTTGCATCTATGTTGATCGCTAGTTTCTTGTTCAGCTTTTATGTGAAGTTGATTGGGACTATTATATTGTATTCTTTATCTTGAATATTGCATATCATTAAATAAGAAACATGTCGCATAATCTACCAAAATTGCGATTTTATGTAGATAGTAGTGTAAAGAGACTCTTTATAACTTAGAGTCTTTACTAAACTGTCTTTATAGATTAAAAGACTCTGTTTTAGTTTGAGTCTTTAAAACGTAAAACTATAAAATCAAAAAATTCTTCCTTTCATCAACCTTAGTCCTCTTGGCTCTCGAACCCTAGTGTTAGTTAGGTCTTGGAAATTGCTACTATTCTTGTTGCAGAACACGATTTTGAATTAGTTTGGTTAGGTAAGTGATATATATATATATATATATATATATATATATATATATATATATATATATATATATATATATAATATTGATTCGATTTCAGTTGCACTAATTCTCATATGTTCTATTGTTCATGTTTTTCTATCCTTGAGCCATAATCAAATTGTTTCATTAATTCTTCTTAGACTTTTCTACTAGATTTTGTCTGTGGTTTTCACATGATTTGGTTTCTCTATCAATTCAGGGAAAAAAAAAACACAATGGAGGATTTGATAAGCCAATTACCAGATGAGTTACTGCAAGTGATACTCTTCAATGTTTCCACGAGAGACTCCGTGAGGAATAGCCTCTTATCGACTAGATGGAGAAATCTCTGGAATGGTGTTCCTCGATTACACTTAATAGGTCATGTGTGTTCAAATATTGGTGTTGAAAATTTTGTCGACAGATTCCTAAATCTACATAAGGAATCACCTATTTACCAATTCACTTTAACGTGTAATAAAGACAAGAAATATACGGATGCTGATGGATATTCGCTGAATTGGTTGATTGACAAAGTGATTACTCACGGAGTTGAATGTTTCGCGATTGACGGTTCTATTTCGTATAGATGTTATCCCAGAGTAGTTAAGGTGCCTGTAAGCTTGTATAAGTGTGAGACATTGGTACACTTGTGGTTGGAATCTGTGAAGCTTAATGATTGTGAGGATTTCTACCTACCTCGCCTTGAGACTATGCATTTAGATTGTGTTTTGTTCCATAGTGAGTTGGTTCTAGAGGAGCTTATATTGTGCTCCCCAGTTCTCCAAGCCTTGAGCATTCACTATACTACGTTGGGACATTTTACATTGCGGTCTCAGACAGTAAAGAGGTTGAGCTTACGGAGATCTTTCTTCTCCTCGAGTAGTAGTGATGATGGAGTTGTGATTGATATTCCCACCTTAGAGATTCTGTGTATCAGAGATGATCTATTGGAAAACTTTAGATTGGAGAGCCTGAGTTCTTCTATTAAGATGTGTCTCGATGTCAGCGCTGGTGCGGGGATGCATAATTTCTTTGCAGGGTTCTCGGGGGTTACAGATCTTAGTATCTCTGGCAATACTCTCGAGGTATGCACATACATATATGTATGAGAATGCAATATCTTTGTACATTCGTTTTCATACAAAGTGTTTTGGTTCTTGACAGGGACTCTATCTTCACTCGCAACCGCAACAACTGCCTAATTTCGAGAACTTGACTCATCTCAAGGCTTGTTTATATTCCGGTTTTTCAGAGATGTTGCCTATGTTTCTCTCCAGCTGTCCCAACCTAAAATCCCTCGACTTGGTAATCATGATTACTTCTCTTTGCTTTCATTGTTTTTGATTTTACTGCTTACTGAGTGTGTACTGTTTAATTTGTAGTGGCTTTATGGTTATCCAAATGTGGAGAAAATCGTAAGCTCGCTTGTGCCTCAATGTTTTCTAACATCTATAAATTATATCCATGTAAAAATGACCCCCCATGTTTTACAAGAGAGAAGCCGGAAAGTAGAAATCGAGTTTGCGAAATACATTTTAGAGATTGCAACAGTTCTCAAGAAGCTCACTCTTTGGTTCGATGGAGAAGAAGACGAGTCTAGCAGCGTCCTTCAGCGAATTCTCACGTTTCCAAATCGCTCTTTGGTCGAGGTGAAGATGAATCAAAGACCAGCAAAATTCCAGATAGGTTATGGATTCGAATTTAAGCCAGTCTTTGATCCAATCGCCTTATTTTATTCATCGACCATTAGATTTCTTTGAAATTTTGGGTTGTTGTAGTCTTTTTTCTTTCTTCTTCATATAATTGATCTGCTTTGTGTTGTAGATAAATTCCTTTGGTCGTGTGGTTGGTTTCTACCAAAAGTTAAAGCGACTGAAGAAAACCCAAAAACCAAATCCTCTTTAATTATGCCTAAATCATTTACGCACTCTATTTGTGGATTCTTCTCTTAATGACAATCTCATAAAAATATAGTATACTAGGGATTGTCCAGGCGTTGTGTGAATTTGAAATTAACATTATAAAATATACAATAACTAGATCTATAAATAAATATAATTAAAATATAACATAACTATTATATCACATAAAATTTTATCATTAGCTCATCCTGAAATACAGAAGACTAAAAGTATTTCTACAGAAAGTAAAGGGTCCTAAAGACAAACCATTCTCTAATATTTACACCAAAATATACAAGGAAGCTAACTAAAGAGGATTAAGCATTCTGAAAAACAAAAAGATCTCTAAGCCAAGAAGGAAATCCCAATGAGATGTATGATTGAGTTTTTTTTTTTTTTTTTTTGTCATACTTAGAGCAATCATATATACTCCTCTATTTGTTCTCTAAAAAGAATTTCTAAGCTCCCAAAGGCTCCAACGCATTAAGATGTTCAGTCACTTGAAAGCTATAGGAAGGCCATGCTTGAGGCCGTGTCACTGCCCCTACCAAATTTGCAAACTGCATGGCAAAAATGACCTTGTCCACTTTAAAGAAGCCCATATGCTTTCAATCGTCCACAAAACTATATCTTTCTTTTAAAAAATATAACTTATATAAAATAAAAATTCAAGTAAATGTTGTTTTTATAAGATTATGGAAAGTTTTATTTTCCCCTAAATTAATAACTCTATAAATTAACAAAATATTATAATCCCAATATTATTAATTTATTTATAGAGTTTTTACGGTATATAAACAAAAATTTTTCTTCCTTCCCTCTCATCTCCTTGATCGACCCTAGTCTTATCAGCTCTCGACGAACCCTAAAAATTGAGCAAACTCCATTGTTACAATTTAGTAATATATTTTTTTCCCTGTTCTCTTTGTTTGAATTGCTTCCTATGAATGCGATCCTCTGTATCTTCTAGTGTTAATTGGTCTTGAAATTGCTACGATTCTTGTTGCAGGTCACGGTTTTGAAATTAGCTTGGTTAGATTAGTCTTGTTTCGATTTCAATTGCATTAGGTTCTTTTGTGTTGAACTGTACATGTTTTTATGCTTGTATGCTTCGACTTGACTTGATTGTATTTCTGTTTCTTTGTTCAGAGGGAATAACAATGGAAGACTTGATAAGCAAGTTACCAGATGAGTTACTGCAACAAATACTTTTGAATGTTTCCACGAGAGATTCCGTGAGGACTAGCCTCTTATCGTCTAGATGGAGAAATCTTTGGAAAAGTGTTCCTGGATTACACTTAATAGGTGATGTGCACACAAATCTTGATGTCATCGATTTTCTAAACAGATTTCTAGTTTTGCATAAGGAAACACCTATCCACCAGTTCACTTTAATTTGTAAGAACAAGAATTATAGTGATGCTTATGAATTTTGGCTCAAGAGGTTGATCGGCGAAGTGATTACCCGTGGAGTTCAATGTTTGGCGATTGACGGTTCTATGTATACAAATGCGGGTTTTGGTATGATTAGGTTGCCTGTAAGCTTGTATAAGTGTGAGACATTGGTACACTTGTGGTTAAAATCTGTGAAGCTTAATGATTGTAAGTTTATCAATCTACCTCGCCTAGAGACTATGCATTTAGTTTCTGTTTTGTTAGTGAGTTGGTTCTAGAGATGCTTACCTTGTGCTCCCCAGTTCTCCAAGTCTTGAGCATTCGCGGTACTACATTGGGACATTTTACATTGCGGTCTCAGACGGTAAAGAGGCTGAGCTTACGGAGATGTTTCCGTTATGGTGGAGACTCTGGAGTTGTGATTGACATTCCCAGTTTAGAGATTCTGTGTATCAGAGATGATCCGTTGGAAAAATTCAGATTGGAGAGCGTGAGTTCTTCTATCAATATGTGTATCGATGTCTACTCGTTAGCGAAATATAACAACATATCGCAGATGCAGGCGTTTCATGATTTCTTTTCAGGGATCTCGGGGGTCACAGATCTTACTATCTCTAGCTCTACTCTAGTGGTATGTGTTTTATTTCAAGCTCGGTATCTTCTTAATACTCTTTTCTTACATGATGTTTGCTTCTTAACAGGGACTATATAGTGATCATTCCCAGCCGCATCAACTGCCTAATTTTGTGAACTTGACTCATCTCAACGCTTGTTTCGGTTCCAGCTCCTCAGAGATGTTGCCTATGTTTCTCTCGAGCTGTCCAAATCTAAAATCTCTTGACTTGGTAATCAATGATGATCATTTCTCTTTGCTTTCCTTGTGTTTGGCTTAGCTGATTAAACTACTGTTTGCTTTGTAGTGGCTTTATGGTTATCCAAATATGAAGAAAATCGTAAGCTCGCCTGTGCCTCAATGTTTTCTAACATCTATAAAGTATATCGATGTGAAAATGAACCCTGGTGTTTTACAAAAGAGAAGCCGGAAAGCTGAAATCGAGTTTGAGCAATACATCTTAGAGAATGCTACAGTTCTCAAGAAGCTCACTCTATGGTTAGATGGAGAAGAAGACGAGTCTGGCAGCGTCCTTCAGCGAATTCTCACGTTTCCAGATCGCTCTTTGGTCGAGGTGAAGATGAATCAAAGACCACCAAAATTCCAGATAGGTTATGGATTCGAATTTAAGCCAGTCTTTGATCCGATCACCTTATTTTTATTCATCAATCATTAGATATCTTTGAAATTTCGTCTTTTTTTCTTTCTTCTTCATATAATTGATCTGGTTTGTGTTGTAGATAAATTCTTTTGGTCGTGGTTGGTTTCTACCAAAAGTTAAAAAAAATCTCCACTATGTGTGATGATTAAAATGGGACCTTCCTTTACACAAAAGAAGCCTCAAGAAAATCCAAAAACCAAATCTTCTTTAATTCAAACAATAAAACCAATATTGAATGTTTGGTGTTGTTTCGTAACAACAAGAAGAGATAATTAAAGATTTATGTGGATTCTTCTATTAATAATGAAAATCTCATAAAAATATACTCGTATATATTTGTCATTAAAAATGTTTAAAACTAGTACCATGTTTATGAATTCACAAGCTATTACACCAACTCTAGAATATGTAGATATATATCCAAGATCGAACTCGAAACACATTTTCAAACCAGACTGATTTTGTTTACATAGTAAAATTAGAAAGATTAACGCATAAATTCATAGAAGATAACTTCATCTCTAATTAATATCTCAACTCAAATGTCTCAAAATCTCGTTATTACAAAAACAAAAAAAAAAAAACTCAAGAGTAAAGACTCATTTTAAGCTAGAGTCTCCAAAACCACAGTATTATATATTAAGAGACTCTGCTTCGTTTAGAGTCTTTCCACGTAAAAGCATATGAAGAAACTTCTTCCTTCCCTCCCTCTCATCTCCTATCGCACTCGACGAACCCTAAAAATTGTTTTGGCTTCGTTTTCTTCTTTCTTAATTTGATTTGGTAAAATACGTGAATGCTATTCTCTGCATCTTCTAGTGTTAATTGGTCTGGAAATTGCATTTTTGTAGCAGAAGACGGTTTTGTTGAAATTAGCTTGGTTCTTTCTTTTTCATATTTTGTCTCTATACTTGGACTTGACTGGATTCTGTTTCTTTGTTGAATTGAAAGATTTAGGTGGAAAAAAAACAATGGAGGATTTGATAAGCCAATTACCAGATGAGTTACTGCAAGTGATACTTTTGAATGTTTCCACTAGAGATTCTGTGAGGACTAGTGTTTTATCAACTAGATGGAGAAATCTTTGGAAAGGTGTTCCTGGATTACACTTAATAGGTGGTGTGTTTAGTAATATTGATGTTAAAGAATTTCTCGAGAGATTCCTAAATCTGCATAAGGAATCACCTATCCACCAGTTCACTTTAATGTGTAATGACTACAAGGTTTATAAGGATGTTGATGGATTTTCGCTCAAGTGGTTGATCGACAAAGTGATTACTCACGGAGTTGAATGTTTCGCGATTGACGGTACTTATTCTACGGTAAGCTTGTACAAGTGTGAGACATTGGTACACTTGTGGTTGGAATTTGTGAAGCTTAATGATTGTGAGTTTATCAATCTACCTCGCCTTAAGACTATGCATTTAGAGCATGTTTTGTTATATAACGAGGTGGTTCTAGAGGAGCTTATATTGTGCTCCCCAGTTCTCCAAGTCTTGAGCATTCATAATACTATTATGACATTGGGACATTTGACATTGCGGTCTCAGACAGTAAAGAGGTTGAGCTTAAGGAGATGTTCCTCTTCCTCGAGTAGTGATGGTGGATTTGTGATTGATATTCCCAGCTTAGAGATTCTGAGTATAAAAGATGATCTGTTGGATAATTTCAGAGTGGAGAGCGTGAGTTCTTCTATCAAGCTCGCCTGTGCTTCGATGTTTTCTAACATCTATAAAGTATATCGATGTGAAAATGACGCCCAGGGCTAGCCAAAAGAGAAGCGGGAGAGCTGAAATCAAGTTTGCGCGATACATCTTAGAGAATGCAGCAATTCTCAAGAAGCTCACTCTATGGTTGGATGGAGAAAAAGACGAGTCTCGCAGCGTCCTTCAGCGACTTCTCACGTTTCCAAATCGGAAACGCTCTTTTGTTGAGGTGAAGATGAATCAAAGACCAGCAAAATTTCAGCCAGGTTATGGATTCGAATTTAAGCCAGTCTTTGATCCGACCGCCTTATTTTATTTATATAGGAGATTTCTTTGATATTTTCGGGTTAGTCGTAGTTTTTTTTATTTTTTTTAATAATTCTTCTTTTAGTTGAAAAATTCTCCACTATGTATGATGGTATCAATCTAGCGAACATATACTAATCAAAAGGACATTATTAAAATGGGACCCTTCTTTGCACAAAACAAGTCTCAAGAAAAAAATAGCTCCCAAAACCAAATCTTCTTTAATCATGTCTAAATCATTTACGCACTCTATTTGTCTATTCATATAATAAAACCAATTTCATCATCTAATTTGTTGAGCTTTTTGCATTGATTCGTTACAACAAGCGAATGTTTGTATGCTAAAGTTATAATTAAGATTTATCGAATTTTAAGCTTATTTTGGATTGCATTATTCCTTTCTAGATATATCCACATATCTCATGGACCGACCTACATTAATCACTTAAAATAAAATAAAACACTGAATATACGATAAAATCAGAAAACCAACATCATTAGATAACGATCCTAAAGAACATCAAAAAGAACAAAAAAAAAAGAAAGAATGAGAAGACTCTTTCTCTTTTCTCTCTTCTTCTTCTTCCTCCTTTTCCACTCATCATATTCCTCAAGATCTTCATCAGAATCTCACATCTTCGTCTACGGTGGATGTTCACCGGAAAAATACACACCAAACACTCCTTTCGAATCAAACCGCGACATTTTTCTCTCCTCCGTCGTCACTTCCACCTCCTCCTCCTTATTCAACAGCTTCGCAGTCGGAAACTCCTCCTCCTCTTCCTCCTCCACCGCGGTATTCGGTCTTTACCAATGCCGTGACGATCTCCAACCATCGGACTGCTCAAAATGTATCCAAAACACCGTCGATCAAATCACTCTCATATGTCCTTACTCTTATGGTGCTTCTCTCCAACTCGAAGGTTGTTTCCTACGTTACGAGACAAATGATTTTCTTGGGAAACAAGACACGAGTCTTAGGTACAAGAAGTGTAGTTCCAAGAGTGTTGAGAATGATTATGATTTTTTTAAACGAAGAGATGATGTTTTGTCGGATCTTGAGTCGACTCAACTTGGTTATAAAGTTAGCCGGTCCGGTTTAGTGGAAGGTTATGCTCAGTGTGTTGGTGACTTGATGGCTAGTGATTGTACGGCTTGTCTTGCGGAATCTGTTGGGAAGTTAAAGAATCTTTGTGGCTCGGCGGTTGCAGCTGAGGTTTACTTGGCTCAGTGTTATGCTCGTTATTGGGGTTCTGGTTACTACGACTTCTCTTCGGGTTAGTCCATAAATCCACTTATCACCAGTATTTTATTCACTTATAGAATTATTAATTTATAAAAATGTTAATTATATTGAAAAATCAATTTAAAAATAATATTTTTAATAATTTATCGAATTATTAATTTATTGAGTTTCAATTGTATTAATCCAGTTACGTTACATTAGGATTTGATAATTATCTTTCTGAAATAAATTTGTAACATGATAATATAATTTAAAACTTTAGTGAGTCTCTTATTTAGAAATGTGTGAGAATTTGACTTGGTTTAAATTTCCGCCGCTTATACATTAGAAAAATCACGAGACTTAAAAGCTTCTTGGTAGCACGAGAAAGCTGAAGAAATCATAAAATTTTCCCTTTTTTTTTTTTGACACTACTAAGTATTGAATAAACTAGTATTAATCTTTGGAATTATTCGTTGGAAAATTCGAGTATCATGAATAGAATATGATTGGTCAGAAAAGAATGTTATTTGCAATATAATATTCTTTTCTTTAAAGGCATAGCCACCCATGTCCCCATTTCCAACTTTATTTTATATATTCTTTATAGTTTGATCAATATCACACGGTTTCATCTTCGAAAATCTAAATTCTTAGCTTGATACTATCGTCTTATCTTATGTAATTTGTCACATACTATAAGTTCTTTCTAATTTTAATCTTATTTTCGTAATTAAGATCCAACGAATGGAGATCACGTGGGAAAATCAATTGCGATCATCGTTGGAGTTATTGCTGGATTCGCAATTCTTGTTGTTCTCCTTTCCCTTTGCAGAAACTCCATGCGTAAGTATATATACTTACTTGGCTAACATTAAATTATTAATATTCGAATTTTATCGAGTCTTTTGGAAGATTTGCAGATTTTTAACCTCTTATTTTTATTATGCTGATTTGCAGATTGATATAAAGAAGGCATCATTCAAGATAAAGATTTTAGGGACCTATTTTGTTTGAATTCTCTTATTTTTCCTTATATCTTTGTAGGAACACATCTATTACCGTTCCTTATTGATTATTTTTGGTTTATTAAAATGAGAATTCGAAATCACTTAAATTATGATATATGATTTAGCTTTGAGGTATAATTAAATATTTGAATAGTGACCCGTAATGTCTGCCTTCAAAAGATGATAATTAACTTTATTCCATTAAATACTGTTATAGGCTTATACCCACTTTCCTTAGCAGGCGCAATTATTCGATACTCATACTTAGATCCTAAAGTATTAGAATATTTCCAATATATTTTAATTTCGAAGAGCAAACGTGATTCGATTGAAGTGTCTTTAGACTTAGAGGCGTATTCAACATTTGGTTCGTGTTGAGACGATCCGGGTCTACCCAGTTCTCATGGATCGCACCACAAGTTCCATTAAATGGACCGACCTCAGGCCTATAGCCTACTAGGCTCCTACCGTCGTACCGGGCCAGCTTGAAGTCTAAACCTATCGTAGTTTATAATAATTGTCCCTAATATTTTCTGATTTTACATTATTACATAAATACTAGTTAGTTTGATGAAGGAAACAAAGATAATAATAATTTCACTGATTTTACAAAGTATTGCTTCACACAAAAAATGAATATCTTTTTTATGATAAAATAATTTATTTAAGTATTCATTATTATTGATAGATTATTTATACTTTTCCAAAGATTCTGTAATGATGGGCCTGGATATGTTAATATGTTATCATATCGAGTGCAATAACGAGATTATGATTTTCTTTCATGTAATTATTTATCTTTACCAAAAAAGTGTAATTATTTTATATCAATAAGAATTTAGTTTGAATCTAGTAGTCTTTCAACTTTAATCAACGTACGGACACATGCACTTTTGATACGGCGTCGCATAGTTTGCAACCTGAAATGTACAACGTAATAAATGAAATTAGTCTTGATATGCATGGGCCATGAATAATCATAGAAACAAAAGCTTACACATAGTCTCACACGTGCCTTGGATCTCTCTCCATGTGTTAGATTCCTCGCCACCATCTTCATCTACGTTCTACGATAAGTTCCTTTCCTCGTTTGCTGTTGAATACAACAACAATCATTTATATAAACGCACTTCAAGAAAATCACTTAAAACACACAAACAACAATCTTATAAAATCCAGTGAAAATGTACACGTTTTTCAAAACCACCAACTTTTTCACCGTTTTGTTTCTAGCCACTGCACTCGTTGCAACCGCCTCAAACACATTAGAACTGGATGTGCTTAAGACGGCTCGAGCTGCAGTGGTTGAAGCCAGAGCTAGGTTTGGGTCAATGAGCATGGTTGAGGCAACAAGTGAAGTTGCTAGTGATTATTATAATTTAGGATTAAGTGACTGTGAGAAGCTTTATGATGAAAGTTAGGCTAGACTATCGAAACTGGTCATGGCTCATGAGAATTTTACCGTTGAAGATGTTCGAACGTGGCTAAGCGCTGTGCTCTCGAACCATCACACTTGTTTAGACGGTTTGGTTCAGCCACGTCAAGGGTCTCACAACAAGCATTTGGTCGATAGTAATGTGACGATCGTGGTTGGCGAAGCTTTAATTTTGTACAAAAACTCTAGAGGTCATATGAAAAAGAGTAAGAACATATACAAATTCATGCATACGTATTTAAATCAAATGATAAAAATACAGTTTAAGATTTTCTGCTAGCCTTGTTTGTTTAATTACCACTAGAATTCCTATTAGATAAAATGCATGTTATTCACCAAAAAATAGCATATGCATAACTCAATATCTCGAATTACCGAGTGATTTGGTTTCCACTAGACGCATTATTTTCTCTCTATATCATAGATACATTTTTTTAAAAAAAATCTCAAGATTTACTATTTGAAAAAAAAAAAAAATCTCTACTAATATTGTGTAGGGATGCATGAACCTACGAGACCACACCATGGACCGACAAGACCAAACCATGGACCGATGAGACCACACCATAGGCCAGCAATACCAAACCAGAGTGGAGGAATGTTAGTGTCATGGAATCCGACTAAATCAAGGGCGGATTTCGTGGTGTCTAAGGACGGTTCCGCGACTCATCGGTCGATAAAAGAAGCCATAGCCGCCGTTTCAAGAATGGGTAAAAGCCGGTCGCATAGAGTGATAATCTACATAAAAGCGGGTGTTTATAACGAGAAAATCGAAATAGATAAAGACATGAAAAACATCATGCTAGTTGGTGATGGTATGGACCGTACAATCATCACCAATAACAGAAATGTTCCTGATGGTTCCGCGACTTATGGATCTGCCACGTTTGGTATATCATAAATCATATAAAAACATTTTAATAAACTTCAGATTTTATATCATTTATGTTTTGCATGTTGATATTTATCAACTAGTCGATATATGTCTAGGTGTGCCGGGAGATGGATTTTGGGCACGGGATATGACGTTTGAGAACACGGCAGGACCACACATCAAGCCGTGGCATTGCGAGTGAGCTCGGATTTGTCTTTATTTTATCGGTGTAGTTTCAAAGGATATCAAGATACTCTTTTCACGCATTCACTTCGTCAATTCTACCGCGATTGCCATATTTATGGTATTATATGTTTGATTTATTTAATATGATTAATTGTTCACAAACATGAGTTGATTTTATATACACTAGAAAATTACCCGCGTTATACGCGTGATAAAATGATTATCGAATAAAATTAATAGTTTTAGTTAAAAAAAGATTATGAAGAATAATTATACATAACCTAAGACCTAATTTATCTATTTGGATTTTGAAATTATTTTGCATACAAATTTATTCCAGCCGTGAAATAATTAAACCAACAAATTTCATTAATAATTATATTTTTACTTGTACGAAGGTGCATTTATGAAAAATTAAAAACATTTACTTGTCAAACAAAATAACATATGTAATAACATATTTTTACATGCTCATATATTTTCAAAAGATAATTAATAGTTTTATTTTATTTTAAATCAATTTTTTTAGTATATATGTTAAATTTTTGTTCACATTTAATTCTATGATTTAAATTTATAATTTCAAAATATTTTAATTTTGGAAAGTTGAAAATTTCAAAATATTTTAATTTTGGCAAGTTTATGAAGATTCAATGTGTTTGACAATTAGAGTTATAGTAATCAAAATAAGTATATTTGGAATTAAATGTGTTTGGTAATGAGTATAAGAGAATAAAATAAATAAATAAAAATAAAGAGGAGAAAAATTGTGCTGATGACACCTAAGCAAAATGCTCCCAAAATGCTTCTCAAATAATATATAAGATATATGCAGAGCCGGATTTGAGATTGTTGGGGCCCTATACAAACCTAAATAGCCAATATTTAATTTACATCATTTTTAAACAAAAATAATTTTTCTTATCAACAATACAATCATGTTTTCTTCTTTGAAATAAATTTATAGAAAATCTATTTAACATTTTTATATTTTAATCATATAATCTTATAATCTTATAAACTACTAAATTCTATAAACAAAAATAGTTTGTTATCTCATCAAACTTTCATTTTTTACATCAAATAATCTATTTTTCAGTAAATTAATATATAAATTTGATTTTTTTTTAAATAAGTGGGGCCCCTACAAAATAGGGGGCCCATTCAAATGTGTCAAATGTTTTTGCTTAGATCCGGCTCTGCATATATGTATTAAGAAGTTGTGTGGAGATTTTTGTTAGGTACGATTGATTTTATATTTGGCGATGCGGCTGCTGTTTTTCAAAACTGTGATATATTTGTGAGACGACCTATGGATCATCAAGCAGTGGCGAAGCCAGCCTTATAGGAGGGGGGGCATATGCCCCCCATGATTTTTTTTTTTTCTTAAGTTTCTTTAAGGAATTTATAAATGCCCCCCTATCAATTTTTTAAAAATTGGTTTAATGCCCCCCACGAAAAATTGTTCTGCATTCGCCACTGTCATCAAGGCAATATGATCACAGCTCAAGGAAGAGAAGACCCACATGAAAATACAGGTACTAATCTTTTGTTTGACCAAAACTATCAAAACTAAAATCTTATAAAAACCAATCCATGCTAAAATATTACTTTGGGTTACCAATCCGAACCGGGGTTGACCGATAGTATATATATTCATGGTTAACGTTAACCGGTTCTTGATGCCTTTGTTTTGTGATATTTTGAATATAGGTATTTCGATCCAACACTCACGGGTCAGGCCATCACCAGAATTCGAGGCGGTTAAAGGCCGGTTTAAGAGCTACTTGGGGAGACCGTGGAAGAAGTACGCTCGAACAGTGTTTCTCAAGACGGATCTCGACGGTTTGATTGATCCGAGCGGATGGAGAGCATGGAGAGGTGATTTCGCTCTATCGACTTTGTATTATGGCGAGTTTATGAACACCGGAAGTGGAGCGGGGACTAGTAGAAGGGTAAACTGGCCGGGATTTCACATTCTTCACGGCGAGGATGAGGCTTCCTCGTTCAGCGTCAGGCGGTTTATTCAAGGAGATTCTTGGATCCCTATCACCGGTGTGCCGTTTTTGTCCGGTGTTTGAGTTGGTCTTGACTAGTAATTCAAGATATAGTAATTTCAACGTGACCATATGATCTAGAATATTTATGTTTCTTAAAGCAACAAAATAAAAAGAATATTTCTGTTTTACGCATTGTTTTTTTTTTTTTTGGACACTCTCTCATCTTTTTATGTAAGAAAAAATGTTTAAAAAGCCCCTCAAAATTATGGGAAATGCAAATATCTACTCCGATTTAAAAAAATAGCAAAAAAATACATCTGTTTAATTAAAAAACCTACCATTTTTCCTTTTATACTTTTTTTTGTTTTTTGGTAAAATTTTTTCCTTTTATAATCTAAAATCGTTTCTCTCATAAGTAAGGAAATTACAGTCTTTCCTTTTCTCGTAAAATTGTACATTTTCCTTTACTCGTTAATCGTTATGTAAAGTCTTCTAGGTTAAGTCTCTAGCTCATGTATACATATATATATATATATATAATAAGGTCTTTTTGGGACTCATGAAGAAACTTAGAAAACCTTTTTCAATACTTTCAGTTTCTGACGCTTTCTTTCTCGATATCTTCGGGTCAACGATAACAGAATGGACATCCAAGAAAATACTCTAAAACAAAAGCCATCATATGAATGTGTTGTTCGGACCATCATTGTTGTTTACCTCTTTATTTTCTGTGCGATTCATATATTTTTTGAGAGAAGAGATCAAAATCTGAAGATATCAGTACTTGGGCCGAATATGACAATAGCCTTTATGAATTTTACAATGTTTAAAACTAGTGAAACTCGTTTTAGCGCAAAATGGGATTTAACGATAAGTGTCCCCGGATCACTTCCTGGTTCCTATATATGTCTTCATGGAGACTATCAAGCTTCTTTACTTTACAAAGATATCACCATTGCTACTTCACCCGTTAAACGGTAAAAAAAATCTTCTTCTTTTTTGGGTTAAATATTTATTTGCTTCTTTATTCATTTTTTTTTTTTATGTTTACTTGATCAGTTACAAGCATCTCCGACACGGTTGGCCTCATCTCCTTAAGATTTCAGGAGTTGTCTCTGAAGAAGATATCCGCGGTGCGATTGGAAAAAGCATCATGGATGATATAAAGAAGAGAAGTGAAGTGCGGTTTGGATCGCAGTTGTTTTTCCCAAATTGCAGATTAAACGCGAGAGGAGGACTGATGACATATACTTGTGATGAAGCCGAGTTACGTTTTGATTCGAGATCTCATGAGTTTACTACAACTATGTTTGGGAACCCTACCTGCCGCAATGACAATCACTAAGTCTCTTTGTTAGTTTTAATATGAAGATTAGAGTTTCTTAATTTGTGTTATCCTTCTGAACTTTTGAATATTGCATTCAAATAAATATCATTGCTAAATTGCATAAACGAAACAAAACATAAAAATATTCAATCAAAATCCACTCGATGAGAATGCATATGCTTACCAATCAGAAGCCAGAAGAATCGACAAGGGATGAGTAAGACGCATTCTCGTCCGAAGCAGTCCTCTTATCATCCGCGATATCTCTAGTCACCGTTCTGTTTCTGGTCTTGAACACTACCCCATGGTCTAAACCAGTCAATTCACACAATTCTAACCTCTGAGATTGGGTTGATTCAATGTCAGCTTCCCAACAAGACTCCGATATTATTTCAGTCACTTTCTCAATCTTGTCCTCTGTTACTAAGATTCCGTTTTGAAGTAGCGCAAGATATACTTGGTCCGCTGCCTCTTTTCGAATCTGGAGTCATTTGAACGCAAAGAAATAGTGTAAACCAAAATGCTTTTGAGATGTAGATATAATGTGTGTTAAATCGAACCTTTGGGTATCGGTGGGCAAGGAATGCTAGAAGCTGAGAGAAGGCTTCTTTGCTGATGGTGTCTGAGACTGAAGAGATATATCCAAGTATTACAAGGCCTGCTTTTAACTTTGTGAAATCTTTTGAAACTCGTAATTCCACGGCTAGAGAATCCATCACACCCACGTAGAAACTCAACGTATACGCCTGGAATATAAAATGACAGATATTAGCTTTATGTAGAATGTGTTTAGAATCGTTCTACAAGCTTTGGCAATATAAAACCAACCTCTTGGTTCAGAAAAATCTTGCTGCCGAGGAGGTCCCTAATGGTCTGTGTAAAAAACGAAATGTGTTAAGACATAACGATATAGAGCCTAGAAGTTACTAACTTAATATATAAGGTGGCGTATTTACTTTTAGACAGGGTACGATAACTCTGTCGCATTTCTTGTACTCTTGAAGTATCCAGAGGATGTCGTCACACATTGCAGATTCTTTGGATTGTTTTTCTTTAGATTTACCTTCCCTCATATATTCCCGTAATGCAGAGAGTGAAGCATTTTTAAGTGAATCTTGTAATCCTCCACTCGATACTACTAATCCAGATATCATTTCTTTGCTGTAACAAGGGAATTCTAATAACTGAACAAAACGTGGGAAAGAGAAAGTCGGCACCTACAGAAGAAAATAACAACTTACAGTCAGATAAACCCTTTTGAAACCAACAAAGCAGAAAAGTCTTCAGGATTTACTTACCGCCCATTGTAAGTTTGCTTTGTTAGGAAGAACATCTTCCAGTTTTTCTCGATAAGGTATGAAAGGGACGGTAATAGTTTTGTGATACAAAATCCTTTGAAGAACTTTCGCAGCTGTTTCTCTTAATTTATCCATTTTCTCCACTCCTTGCTTCAAAATACCTCCGATTACACGGGTCGCGAGATTTGAATCAAATAGTAATGACGTTTCATTGTTATTATCGCCCGGTGAATTTGTGCCGGCTTTCTTACAGAGGATATAAGTGCATTTCTCAAGGCCATGGATTGCAGCTTCACGAACCCAAGAACCAACATCACCTCTGTTATCAACTGAATAATCATCAAGAGCTTTAAGTAAAGTATCCATCACTTCGGTCTTGATAAGCAGAAAAAGAGACAAGTCATCGTTTTCAGGATCACTAGCTTTTTTCTGAGTAAGCGTCTCACACACGGATGTGAGTCCTTTTACAGCATTCACACGTGCCTCTGCATCTCTGTCTTCAGGGTTCACCTGTGCATCCATCAAAGTCAGTTATTTCATTCTGTTTATAAAGAATCACAAACTCATGTAAAGAAGTCATATGTCGTCTTCTTTACCTACCTCTATCTTACAAGCACTGCAAAGCTTCAAAACTACATCATTCCATTTTGCAGTCAATATTTCATATGGCAGGACACCAAGTGCGAGTGCAGAACCTCTTCGAACAGCTACATTTGGGTCCGTTAGATGTTTTAGGTGCTTTGATATTAAATCAACAGATTTTTTATCATTCCCAACAAGATAGGATTGCACAAGCTGTTTAACAGCACTGACAGCTGCATTCTGCATGGTAAGTGAAACTCGTTAACTAATGAATTATGCTTATCGGATAAAAAAAAAAATAACGTCACGACATTTAGAAAGATAGGTACCTGTATTTGAGAATTGGGATGTCTTAAATTCTCAGTGAGAGTATCAAGCAGGATCCGCTCAGTTCTCTCAGCTAATGTCACATGTGAAAACGAGATACACTCGATAAAACGTGAGACAGCCAGACGCATTATCTCTCCACCTTTCCCACGGTAAAGGCGTGCTTTTTCGATGGCAGGTACAATCCCAGCCATACGTTTATGGCTATCTGTAAAAGCAGAGTGTGTCAGGACATTAAGGGATAATGATGCTAACCATCAAAATGTGTGAATTCCCTCCCCTAACAGAAAATCAACCTCAAACACAGTCTGAGTACATCTATGATGATAAGGTTTAGATTCCAAGATGGTTCCTATCTTTTGGTCTCTATACTAGAAATTATTTTTATGTGAATATGCAAAGATGCCACACAAGCCAAAGTTGAAAGTATATGGTACCAACCAGAAGAAAGGACATAGCCACACTGGTGCAGAGCTAACACAACCTCTCCAGCTGCTAATGTTGCACCATGGCGCATGCACAAATCGGTGGAAAGGGTACAAGGAGCTAGTTTCTCCAGCACATAGTTGGCAAAGTGCTCAGGTTCATAATTAACAAGGGCAGCAAGAGCTTCTGCAGCAAGTTCTCTCAAGCTCTTATCCTGGAACCATAAAATTGAATAGTAAATGAAAATGGAAGTTACAGCGAGGAACAACAATTCGAGTCAGTTGCCAAATTGGCATTTTGACATTGAGAATAAGCAGGACCATAAGAGATTAGATTTGCAGAGACATCAGAGACGAACTAATATTAAACAGTGTCTATGGTAAGCATACCCAATGGCAGATCTTGTTGTACAGCAATTCGTCCACAAACGGATAAAGATACCCTTCATATTGAGCAATTGAAACAGCAACCTGAAGGTAAGAGTTCACCCGAGAAGAAAGGGAGAAATAGTCAGCTATATTCACTATGTCAATCCCATGAGGGTAATTTCCTTGCCTTCCAATGTTCTCTTGGAAAGCAGCGGCAGCAGCCCTTCTACAGTTCACCTGATAAATCAAATCAATAAACTTTAAATATTGAGAGATCTACAAAGACCACAATTCTTCAAATCAAGCAGGAAACAGCAAACAGATTATAGTCAAAAGAGGTATTAATTAGTACCTCTCTATCAAAGCAGCCCACTATCAACAAATCTGGAGCAAGCTGATCCAGCACGTTTTTCATATCTTTGTGGGAATAGGCGCGCCCAAATGCCCAACATACATAGGCAGCTGCATCACGCACATGAGATCCAACACTGTGCGGACCTCTACGGACATCATAATGGAGTGCCTGGAAATGATATTTAGATGTAAATCCATAAGCTTCTGCATAAGTGGGGTGAGTGATGCCACTGCTGTGTATGCTTTGATTAGATAAATAAGTAATCATGTGCATGGGATAGAGAACGACCTTCACAATAACTGGGATGACCTGCGGGAAACTTCTAGGCAACAGTAACCCTCTACGAGCCAGTTCAGCCAAGGCCAAACAACCCCCATGCCATGAACCATCTCCCTGAATATCATGAAGATCACAATAACTGTCAACTCGACAAAGCATGCGGATATTAAATTGTAGCAAATGCAAGACATGCTAGCAGCTATCCATTATGGGTACCTCTCCTTGGGAAAACAGCTCCAATACGGATGACAGCACCTCTTCAGAAAGAACAGATGTTAGTCGTGAAGTCACACGACCTATACCCTTGGCTGCAGACCAACGAACCACAGTGTCCTACACGATTCAAAAAAAAAAAAACTAAATTTTAGAAAGGGCAATGCTTGTAGATATAGTAAGATCCGAGATTGTATGGAAGGCAACTGAAAGTTTCAAGTGACGAAAAGTTCGCATCAAATTCCAACTCAGGCCTAGCAGTTTTATGAGGCGTACAGAAATATATAGGCTTAATAGCATTCAAGAAGTAACGATCTGTTTGAATGTTAACTGGTCACTCCAGTCTATAGCTAGGTGCAATGCAGTGTGCTGTTACTTAAACTATCATGTGGTTATCTAGTCATATAAGTTGAGCTGTAACCACCTCTAGTTATCAGCCTAACAGTAGTATCTCACCCTTTAAACATACCGTGTCCCTCAAACCAGAGAGTAGCATTTCAATGATCTCTTCTAAGATATCAGGAACATCCATATCTTCATCCTCTTGGTCATCTGAACTTTCTTGTTGTGAGACTGCAGTAATAGCATGATCAGGGGCCAACTTTTGGGATGAACTCGTAGATATATTCTTAGAAAGAGAGGCCATTTGAGACTGTAAGGTAAACAGATGATTAACTGAGAATGGCTACCAAATATTATGTCAATTAAGAGCATAAACCATAAATTCTAATATACCAAAACCCATGACGAGGAAGTTGCTATACGGCTACTATTATAAAAGCTAAAAGGTACGTACCACATAGCGCCAGGAAGGTGAACGATGAGGAAGACAAACAAGCCCTATCCTTTGAGTTAACTTGATCAAATACTTGCGAAGTAGAGGACTTTTAGTTGCCGCATTTGATTTGCTTAGCACGGTCACATCATTCAAAACAGTAGGAAGCACATCTAGCAACACTTTCCGGCTAGCAGTCTGCCAATGATAGTAGAAATGTAAGATCCAGATGCAAAATGCAACTACTTAAGTAATATAATCCAGCAATAATTCCTACAAGAAAAAGACAGACAAATAATTTTGAATATGTACTTTACTGCAATTTTCATATGTGTGACGTGTTCGGTATGAACCTTTATTGAAACAAAAGTGAACAACTCCAAGTTAACAAACAGAAACCTTAAAAATAGCAGCCAGAGCCTCCATCACACCAAGCAAGCGAAAGTGGTGTACGACACTATCTTCCTTAGAAGATAAAACTTCGTGTGTCCACTCCATAAAACTGAAAAGGAAATGCCATAATACAACAAAGAAAAGTTAGTTCATCCATTCAACCTGAGTAATTCGTACAGGTTACAAGAGTAAAAAAGTAGTTTATAAACAACCGTATTAGCGAAATCAAGCGTTCAAATCTGAACAAAGAGGAAACACATAAACGAAATTAAAAACGGAAGCACTGATGGGTGGCAGGAACAGACCTTGTAAACGCCTTTCCCATATCCGGACGCGTTAAAAGCTTAGAAAGAAGCAATCCCGATATCCTACGCATCGGTCCAGCATTACACAAATAATCCTTACAGAAACCTAAAATCTTCAATACCAAAGGAGCAAGATCGTCCACACCAAAGCTCTTATCATTTGCAATGCTCGTATCAACCGAAGAAATATCAAACGGGACCAACACAAGAATCGAAAGCCACAAAAGAGTAACACATTTTGCCTCCATTTCTCCAGTGCTTTCTTGCCTCAACGCAGAAACGGAACTCGTGCTATGGCATTTCTCCAGGAGTAACACGGCGAGTTCCAAATCGGATACTTGATGCGGAAAGAACTTAATAACAGCTTTGTATCCACATACAGTAACCAAAGCATATATAATGATGCTTATTGGCTTGATAATTTCAAGAATTTCATCAGGATTCGCTTCTAATTCAACTGTTTTCGAGCGGATGATGAACATTAATGGAGAAACTATACTCTCTAAGTAAGGCTCCACTAATTGACCTTGCTCCTGGTATTTATCCATCTACAACAATACAACCAAAATCAAAATCGGAATCTGAAACAATTTCCCAGAATCACAAATTCGATCAAGTAGAGTAAGAAAGCTTACGATGGATCGGATCTTCCGAACAGAAGAAGGATCAACAACACGGCCATTTGAAACAATATCATCGAGAAGAGATTTAACGAGCTTCCATTCTTGTAAAAAGTATCTCAATAAAACTCTCTCCTTCGAATCATGCTCGTCGTCTTCTTTCTCTTCGATTTTGATTTTCTCCGGCAACTTTTCCTCTTCTTCTCCTCTAGCTGCCATTACTGTCACTTTCAAATTCGAAATCTGGAAGAGAAATGGGTTTTTCAACGAAAGCGAATTCAAATTTTCCGTTCGCCGACAAAATTTTCTGAGTGTAGAACTGACAAATCCGGCGTTCAAGATCTATCGGTGAAGACGATGAGTTCGTTAGGTCGATTTAAGGCCCACTATATAAATTTGGGCCTATATAAACCCATTCATTTTGGGCCCGTCTTGACTTAACGGACTTTTTAACACCGGATTAACCAATCAATTACGAACAATTGGTTGGTAGGTGTGGTCCGTGTGGATAACAGTATATACATTTTCCTTGAATCGTTGCTTTCGGAATTAATAAATGAGAAATTCTAAAATCAGCAATTTTTCCATATTAGTTGAATCTCTTTCTTACTATTTTTCACATTTTTTTCCCTATTAATAAAAGGAAAAAAGATATTTTATTATGGCGGAATATCCAAAGACTAATTGAAAGGAAAGGAAAAAAATGTAATAAAAATAGCGTAAGTCATAGAGGATCACTAAACTCTTAGCCTCAATGAGCGGTCACGATGATAATCCTTTAATAAGATCCAACGGTCAGATTTGAGCCAACTTGTCCCTTAGTGTAAACGAAGAGATGGCGAAATTTTGTTTGATTGGCTAAAAATCTTCACACACTCATAAAATAAGTTACAGAGAGTCTCTCATTTCTTCTTCACCATCTTCTTCTTCTTCCTCAAGAGAGCGAAAATCCAAAAATGGCTTCAACTTCTTCTCTCGCTCTCTCTCAAGCTCTCTTAGCTCGTGCCATCTCTCACCATGGCTCTGACCAACGCGGTGTATCCTTACCAGCTTTCTCCGGACTCAAATCCGCCGGTTCACGAGCCTCCGCTTCGTCTCGGAGACGTAACGCTGCATCAATGAGCAAAATCCGATCTCTGCGTCCTATGGTTCGTGCTACAGCTGTTGAGACGGTGGAGCCGAGTACTGATTCGTCGATTGTTGACAAATCGGTCAACTCGATTAGGTTTTTGGCGATTGATGCGGTGGAGAAGGCGAAATCTGGTCATCCTGGTTTACCTATGGGTTGTGCTCCGATGGCTCACATTTTGTACGATGAGGTTATGAGGTATAACCCGAAGAACCCTTACTGGTTTAACCGTGACCGATTCGTTTTATCTGCTGGTCATGGATGTATGTTGCTTTACGCGTTGCTTCATCTTGCTGGCTACGATAGTGTCCAGGTACGTGAATTTTAAACCTTTTTAGCTTTACCTTGATCTGATCATAATTGAAGAATGTAGTAACTCTAGTGAATGATTTACTTTGTAGAAATTTTATAGATTTAAGAGTTAAGTCGTTGAAAAAGGTGTTGGATTTTGTGTATTAGGAGGAAGATTTGAAGCAGTTCCGTCAATGGGGAAGCAAAACACCAGGACATCCTGAGAATTTCGAAACTCCTGGAATTGAAGTCACTACTGGTATGAGATTTTGCATCTTCATGTAAATTACGGTAGCTTTTTGTGTATCTATGTTTACAGTTGTGTTGTGATGCAGGTCCTCTTGGACAAGGAATAGCGAATGCTGTTGGTTTAGCTCTTGCTGAGAAGCATTTAGCTGCTAGATTCAACAAACCCGATGCTGAAGTTGTCGACCACTACACGTAATATACGCCCTTACTTAATGACATCGTTCTTGGTTTGTGTATAGCTCCTGATGTGATTGATTGTTTAGATACGCGATTCTCGGAGATGGTTGTCAGATGGAGGGTATTTCCAATGAAGCTTGCTCTCTAGCTGGTCATTGGGGACTTGGAAAGCTCATTGCTTTCTACGATGACAATCACATTTCCATTGATGGAGATACAGAAATTGCATTCACTGAGAACGTGGACCAGCGTTTCGAAGCACTTGGATGGCATGTTATCTGGGTGAAGAATGGAAACACTGGGTATGATGAGATCCGTGCTGCCATTAAGGAAGCTAAAGCTGTTACAGACAAGCCTACATTGATCAAGGTAACTACACATTTTCTTAGCTCTCTAGTTGGTCTAAAGAACTTTGGTAGTCATTTACCATTTTTCTTTTATCCCATGCAGGTCACTACTACCATTGGTTATGGGTCTCCCAACAAGGCAAACTCATACAGTGTCCACGGAGCTGCACTTGGCGAGAAAGAAGTTGAGGCTACCAGAAGTAACCTCGGATGGCCGTATGCGCCATTCCAGGTGCCTGATGAAGTTAGAAGGTAAGTAAACTGAAGTAAAGGCAGCTGTTTACTTTTTGTGCTATGGGATCTGCTTTGATGACTCACTGCCTGCTTTGCACTTTTCTAGCCACTGGAGCCGTCATACACCTGAAGGCGCTGCTCTTGAAACCGACTGGACTGCAAAGTTTGCAGCATACGAGAAGAAGTACCCAGAGGAAGCTGCAGAGTTGAAATCTATTATCTCTGGTGAATTACCTGCTGGCTGGGAGAAGGCTCTACCTGTAAGTAGAACTCTCTTTGTAATCGATTTGGTATTATTGATATGGGTTTATAAAACATCTTTCTTTTTCCATTTTTAGACATACACACCAGAGTCTCCAGGTGATGCCACTAGAAACCTGTCACAGCAATGTCTTAACGCACTTGCTAAAGTTGTTCCCGGTTTCCTCGGTGGAAGTGCTGATCTTGCATCTTCCAACATGACATTGCTGAAAGCATTTGGTGACTTCCAAAAGGCCACACCTGAAGAAAAAAATCTTAGGTTTGGAGTTAGGGAGCACGGAATGGGAGGCATCTGCAACGGCATTGCTCTTCACAGCCCTGGTCTTATCCCTTACTGTGCAACTTTCTTTGTCTTCACCGACTACATGAGAGGTGCCATGAGAATCTCGGCTTTGTCTGAAGCTGGTGTTATCTATGTTATGACCCATGACTCCATTGGTCTTGGAGAGGATGGACCAACCCATCAGCCTATTGAGCACCTTGCCAGTTTCCGTGCAATGCCCAACATGCTTATGTTCCGTCCTGCTGATGGAAACGAAACAGCCGGTGCATACAAGATCGCTGTCACCAAACGCAAGACACCATCTATCTTAGCTCTGTCTAGACAAAAGCTGCCGCAGCTTCCAGGTACATCCGTCGAAGGCGTCGAGAAAGGTGGATACACAATTTCTGACGACTCTTCGGGTAACAAACCCGATGTGATTTTGATCGGAACTGGATCTGAGCTAGAGATTGCCGCTAAAGCCGCTGAGGTGCTTAGGAAAGAAGGCAAAACCGTTAGAGTTGTTTCTTTCGTCTGTTGGGAACTCTTTGACGAGCAATCAGATGAATACAAGGAGAGTGTTTTACCATCTGATGTATCAGCTAGAGTTAGTATCGAAGCAGGTTCAACATTTGGATGGGGAAAGATTGTTGGAAGCAAAGGTAAGTCCATTGGTATTAACTCGTTCGGGGCCAGTGCACCAGCGCCTTTACTCTACAAGGAGTTCGGTATCACCGCTGAAGCTGTTGTTGATGCGGCTAAGTCATTATTCTAAGAGATTTAAGATTAAACCATCCTCTCTGGAGGGTTTGTCTGAAACTATTCACAAACATTGTCTCATATCTCAAAATAAAGTGCAACAAGACGCAAAGACTTTCACCTTTTTTTTTTTTTGTTTCTTGTAATTTCGGGTCAACATAGGTTTTGGGTTTGAGAAGAGAAATGATTTAGAAGACAATGTAAGACTCTTATAAATTTATAATCATTCGTGTAATGTTAAAATGCTTGAATTTTAGCAAACTTTCCACCAATTTTTTCTTGGGTATAGACAAAAATGACTTAGATAAACAGACAACACATGCATTGGTGAGAATATTGGTGGACGATGGTTCTTGTTGAGGTATTGGGACCCATATGTATCATAAGGAGATATTGAAGGAATGGTTAGCTTTCTACTCTAACATATCCATATCCTAAAGAGAGAAAAGCTACGTTGTCAATGTCTTCATGACGACAAAATGAGAGAGACCCACTAGTTTCGAATATCCCTAGGAGCCATGAATATAATTATGAAGCATATTCGGATATTGCAAAGAAGATTGTGAAATTGACCAATACCTCAACAAAATGTGAAGAGCTTTTTTTGTTTGTTTGTTGAAACGTAATTTTATTTATCGACAAAAAAAAAAAAAAAAACCTTACAACTAACTTGGTCCAATATGGCCAGTATAACTAATAATTTTTTTGTAAAAATATAGGAAAATATTACATTTTGTGAAAACAAAAGATCAGTTTGGTGTATCACCTTCATTCTATCGATGCAAAGGTTCATTCCCTTCAGCGGTAGTGTTACCGAGAGAGACAAGTCAAATGTGAAGAGTCTTGTTAATGGGATATGATAATATGAATTTGGAAAATTATCGTATGATAGTATAGTAAGCTGATAAAGTTTTATAGTACGGTAGAAACTCTATAAATTTACAGAAGTGTACGCATATGCATATGCACTATAGCTTAAATTTACGTGAGTATAAAATTTACGTACTCTCGTTTAGGCTTGCTTTGGTATAACTCGGTGTCGAATCGTTCGTGGCTTGAAAGTTATCAAGGCCTTAAATATGACTCTTTTTTTTATCAAGGCCTTAAATATGACTATTATGGAATAATGTTGACAAGAGACTATAATGTGATAAATCTCACAAAGCACTGAGAAACCAATTTATGTGGCTTTATTTTTCTTTCCTCGTAGTATCTTCTGTCAAATTTGAGAGACATGTAATCTTGAAATTCGGTTTTGGTAAGCAATTCGAGAGCATGAAATTGTATTTGTTTGGTTATATTTGGTTGAGATTTACTAGTTTAAATTGCCCATACCACTGCACGTGTCAGTTTGGATCACAAAATTTCCTCACCGTCTTTTTGTAAACAAGCCAATTAGAATTCGATTACTACGCGATCAAAAGAGACCTTAGGACATGATCAACTCTTAGGTGTGTTCTTAATATTAAAAATTATTAAAATTTGAGTAAAAAGAAGAAAGAGAAGATTGGTAATATAAAATTAATAAATTTTGAATAAAGAAAGGAGATAGTTTTGGAGTTGTTCTTATTTTGGAACTTTTGGAAGTGTTCTTATAAGATAGTAGGATGTATTTAAATATAAAATTAATAAAAATTGAGTAAAAAGATGAAAGAAAAAGTATAAAAATAAGTAAAAAAAAGAGAGAGTGTGTTTTAATAATTTTATATACTAAAAACACACCTAAGAGCTATGGTTGATCATGCCCTTAAAGCCAACATATAAGCGAAACAGTAAACGACGTAGTTCTCGAACTCCACTTTTAAGAAAGATAAATGAAACGCTAACCAATCTGAAAGGTTTTACATAAACAAGTTCGTTGTTTACCTAAATTCAAAATCTCATTGTAAATTGTAACCCATCAAAACATGAAAAAAAAAAAAAACAGATATAAAGATCCAGAACATGAGTTGGGCAAAGCAGCAAATGAACTGATCGGTTCTTGAAGATCTTTAAACACCTCTATGCTTCTTCTTAAGCCACAAGGGTGCTTGCAGTAGTGGACTCGCTGCAAAAGTAAGAACGAGAAACACGATTAACATTCAAAACCAAAGATTACGCCCGAGAAACACTATATCAGGTGCAACCACAGGACTTACTACTTCCAGACTGGTGGGAGCTTCTTGGTCTTCTTGTAGTAACGAGCAAGACGGTGGATTCTGCTCTCGACAAGAATCAGCCTGAATTTGGAGTCCTTGTCTTTCCTGTTCCTCTCAAGATGCTTGCGGATAGCAACTGCTTTCTTGATCAGGTGGTACAGATCCTCAGGGATCTCAGGTGCAAGACCTTACATAAAATAAAAACCAACTCTTAGTTTCCTCAAAATGTTAAGTCTATAACCAAAGAAAGAATAAAGACTCAACGATAGGAAATGAAAATGTACCATGAGCTTTGAGAATTCTCAGAATCTTGTTTCCGGTAACACTCTTCACCTGTGGAATACCGTGAGAGTCACGAAGAATGACACCGATCTGCGATGGAGTCAAACCCTTCTTCGCAAACTTGCAAATGGACTCATCGACCTAATTGTTCATCAACAACAATCAAATTAAACAATTTACTCTCAAATCAGAATCAATTAACACTAATCAAATACTATTCCTCTATAATAAAATCACCAAAATGAACTATCCAAATTGAGCTTGTAATTTCAATAGATCTCGCCAATAACCAACTCTTAATAATTCCAAATTTCAAATTTCATAACCTAATCAAAGAATTAAGCCTACGATTACCATTTCTAAATGCAGCATTACATTTCAAACAAATCCAACTATGAAAATCTGAAAACAAAGCAGAAATCTAGATTTGTGCAACGAAACTTACATCCTGGGCAGTGGTTTTGAGCCAACTCGGAGAAGAACGCTTATACGGCAAAGCAGATGCTGAGATTCCCTTACTGCAGAAACCAAAAACAGATACGAAAACGATTAGTTTTTCAATCAGAAATCCAAAATCAGATACGAGGAAGAAATGGAAGTATACGAACCCTCTCGAATGCATACGCCCCATGACTGCGACTGTGAACGGAGCTTCCTCTCTCTGAGATTCTTCTCTCTGTTGGGTTTTCTCCGGCTGCGACTGCGCTAAAGAGTAACCAAAACCCTAATTGCTCTTTATTTATATAGTCTCTTATGGTCGTGCCTTCTTTTTTAACAGGCCCATTACATGAGAAAATGCTGCAATAAATAAAAAGAGGCCCGTTTATAAACCCACCAATAAAACGACATCGTTGCAAAAGATATTATGATTTTAAGACGGGATTAGTCAAGAGTATATAAAATTATACTTACAAGAACACAAGCTTGAGTTTCTTAATATGTGTTTGTTGAATATATTGGATAACAATGACAACAAAAGATTTTGATTTGAGTGTGATGAACTTTGTTCAATGAGAGGTGCATATTGAAAAATAATTTCTTTTGATTATAAAAAATGTGTTACACTGTCTTGTTGTATATAAACTACTTGACGAATAACCCTTATTTAAAAAAAAAAAAAAAAAAACAGTTGACGTATACCAGATTATTTCACAAACCAAAAAAGAGAAGAAGAAATCGGTTTTTAGCAAAAAAAAAAGAAGAAGAAGAAATCGGTATCACTTTATACCCGATGGTATTAGTCAAGAGTTTATATTCAAATTAAAGAGAACATAATTAAGCTTGAGTCATATGGTATTATTCAAGAGTTTATATATGCAAAGAGACCACTACAAGAAAACAGGGCTATTTCCGACGGCCAAAACCGTCGGAAATCCGTCGGAAAATGGGCTTTTCCGACAGATTTCCGACGGTTTTGGCCGGTCGGTTCTATCTCGTCGGAAATAGAGTTCCGTCATAAAGCCGTCGGAATTTCCGACGGATTTATGACGGAATTTAAAAAAAAAAAATTCTGTCGGAAATCCGTCATAAATCCCATTCCGACGGACTCCGATCCCGTATACGGATACAGTATACCGTATACGGATATCATATCCGTCGGTATACCGTCGGAATTTGAATTTTTTTTTAAAAAAAATTCTCCGGCGGAAATTTTCCGGCGGCCCGCCGGAGAATTTCCGCCGGAGAAATCCGGCCCGTAAATCTTCTTTCTTCATCTTCTTCTTCTTCTTCTTCTTCTTCTTCTTCTTCTTCTTCTTCTTCTTTTTTCTTTTTTCTTTCTTCTTTCTCCTTCTTTCTTCTTTCTTCTTCTTCTTCTTCTTTCTTCATCTTCTTCTTCTTCTTCTTCTCTTCTTTCTTCTTCTTCTTCTTCTTCTTTCTTCTTTCTTCTTCTTCTCTCTTCTTTCTTCTTCTTCTTATAAGAAAATGTGTATAAAATTAGGGTAAAATCCGTCGGAATTCCCTAATTTTATACCGCCAAAACATAGGCGGGAATTTTTTTTTGTTTTTAAAAAACACAATCCGTCATAATCCGTCACAAATCCGTCACAATTTCCGACGGATTTGTGACGGAAGTAATTAAAATTAATTAAAAATAATTAAAAACAATTTCTGTCATAATGCCGTCGGAATTTCCGACGGAATTATGACGGATACCGTATCCGTATACCTCATATTCCGTATATGGTATACGGTATCCGTCATAATTCCGTCGGAAATTCCGACGGCATTATGACGAAAATTGTTTTTAATTATTTTTAATTAATTTTAATTACTTCCGTCACAAATCCGTCGGAAATTGTGACGGATTTGTTTTTTTTTTTTTTAAATTTTAAAACGCAATCCGTCGGAATTCCGTCCGAAACCCGACGCAAATGTCCGACGGATTTTCCGACGGACGTAAAATCCGTCGGAAAATGCCTTGTTTTCTTGTAGTGGACATAAGCTTCAGTTATAGATTGAAACGTATGCCTTACATATGTTTGTTGAATATTGGATGTAGAACAATAACATCCAGAGATTTTGGTTTAATTAATGTAACTATGAACCTTGTTTAAAGAGAGCATAGACTGAAAACTAATCTCTTGATTTTATAAAGTGTTTACATTATATATTGTTTTGTTGTATATAAGAACCGACTTGACGCAAACCGGATTCTTAAACAAGCCAAAAATAAATCAGTATCATTTTATACGATACGGAGTGACAATGTATCTAGACACAAAATATTGATAATTATTAATCAACCAATATTTCAACTTCACACAATTCACATACACATTAACCTCACAAACGACTATTAGCCCTTGACCCATAAAAGTTTAACGGTTACACACAAAATCAGGTTCCAATTGAAAATCGAATCAAGAACATTTAACACTCTATAGAATCATAAAAACCGTAGACTAAAGAAATAAAACGTCGAAGCTAGGCTATATCAAAAACAAAGTTGAGAATCCCAAAGAAGAAGTAATAAATGAGAGAAAAGAGAATGAAAGACACGTGATGATTGGTTAAACAAATGTCAACGCTAAGTCGTCTAATCCTTAAAGCCAAACCTCACCCATTTATTAACCTAACTGCCTAACCGTCTTGGCATCACCCTCCTCTTTATATACAAACATTTCTTCTCCTTAAAGAAAACACATTTCAGATTTTATCTAAATATATAGAGAAAGAAAGAGAAATTTGAAAGACAAAAATTTACGATCATGAAGCTCGTTTGGTCGCCGGAAACTGCCTCTAACGCTTACATCCACACCGTTAGAACCGTAAGAATACCCCAAATAGATGCATATTTGTTATATCATCTTCAATATCTAACCTATTTTTCTTATGATTTCCAACTTCTTGAATTTGTATATGACTTAGAATTCAATATAGTTATTACGATATTTTGTTGTTTAAAACGACCTCTTTTTATATGTGATTGTTGATTAAGACGATCTTGATGTATTCTTGATACATATACAATTTCTGAGTTAGTCTTCGTATAAGAAATTATTGAATTTGTATATGGATTATTATAACTATAAAAAAATTACAAGACTTTTGTTGTTCGAACGATTTTTTTGTATGTGATTATTTACCGACGATCTTGATGTATATGAATTGTTGTAACTATATAGTTGTTACAATACTTTTGTTGTTTGAGCGATCTTTTTTGTATCTGATTATTTAAATGGCGATCTTGATGTATATGAATTTTAATCTTGATCTTATTTTTTTATATATTTGTTACGTTTCTTGAAGTGTAAAAGTTACAAAGAATCGAGTGTGGCGGAGTATTTATCGGCTACGGCGGCTGGATGGAACACAAGACTGATCGTCGAAACATGGACACGTGGTGATCCGATCGCCACCAGCGTCGGGCTCGCCGTGGCGGCGATCCACACGTGCGGAAGACACGTGTGCATAGTTCCGGACGAAGAGTCGAGATCGGAGTACGAGGACGTGATGAGAAGAGCCGTCACGAGTGAAGCGACGGAGGTTATGGTCGGAGAATCGCCGGAGGAAGTGGTGGAGAGACTTTCCGGCGTTGACTTCATGGTGGTTGACTCGAAACGCCGTGAGTTTGTTAAGGCGTTAGGATTAGCGAACACGAGCAAAATGGGTGCCGTTTTGGTTTGTAAAAACGCCACACAGAAATCTATCCCTGGGTTTAAATGGCACGGTGTTTTGAGACGTGGCACACGTGTGGTGAGATCGGTGTTTTTACCCGTTGGAAGAGGGTTAGATATCGCACACGTGGATGCTAGTGGTTGTAGTGATTCGAAGAAGAATCCTAGCCGTTGGATTAAACACATTGATCCTCGATCTGGAGAGGAACATTTGTTCAAACGTTCATGAAACAAAATTTGGGTATTAAGAACACAAAAGGAATAAGATTTTTAAGTTCCTTTTCAAATATGGTGAGTGGACATCAAATCTCCGGTGTTGTATTTTCGTGTATATTTCGGAAAGTTTTGTTGTTAGTCTTTTATGGGATTGAATTATCCCAAAAAAAAAAACACATAGGGGATGATTGGTTGCGCTTTAGTTTTAGTCTACAGCCTTGTTTAAGAAAAAATACAAAATCTTTACCAATCATGTTGTAGCTTTCTTCCTAAATCTACATCCTTGTTTTTAATTCTTACCAATCATGATGTAACTTTCTTTTTAAAGTTAAAGTTTTTTTTTTTTTTTGCCGTAACATGCCAAAAACCTAAAGCCTTATTTTTTTGGTTGTAGAAATTTGTTGCAGATTTTTTTGCTGTAGGTTTAGAAGTTGTAACTTTGGGTTTGATTGGTAGACTGTTTTTACGTCTTTTAAATATATAAAGCTTTGGCATTTACCAATCACAAAAGTTTTCTCAAATCTTTTCTCAAATCTTTATCTGTCAAAAGTAGGAAGCTGTACAAAAACTGTTTGCCTTATTTGTTGAATTTAAAGATGCGTGTCCTATATGTGTTTACCTTAATATCTATATTATTTTGCATTTAATTTATACTAATATTATTTAAATTTTGTTTATAAAATTAATTTTATCAAATATTCTCTCAAAAAAATATTGTCACAATTTGTAGATATGTAATTTTGTTTGATATTTAATTACTGACAATATAATTTGTATTCTTAAATGGGTTAGATTGGTAGAATCTTTTTAATCTTACAACCACTTTTTAATTTGTACCGCTTTAGATTGTACAAATTTATCAAAAATTTTACCAACACTATTTTAAATAAAGATTAGTGTAATAGTGTTGGTAAAGCTTTTGATAAAGTTTTCGTGATTGGTACAATCTAAAACGGTACAAATTAAAAAGTGGTTATACAACTTTATCTCAAATCTTTATCTATACAGCTTTGCACTATGCTATAAAGCTTACCGCTCCAGCTTACCGCTCCAGATTTTAAAAAAACTAGTTTACCAATCGGACCCTTTAAGTTTTTAGATGCAACTATTCTAAAATAAAACATGATTAGTAATATACAATATGTGATGTATTTATAATTTAATTAGTTTGTATAGATAAAAATTATTATAATTTAGAAATTCATTGCTACTTTAAACATATAAAATAAATTTAGTTAACATATAAAATTTCTACATTCAACTAAATTTATTTTATATGTTTAAAATAGCAATGAATTTCTAAATTATAATAATTTTTATCTATACAAACTAATTAAATTATAAATACATCACATAATATATACTTACCAATCATGTTGCAAAAACTTTTGCAGCAAAAAAAATATACAACTACAGCAAAAACACTTACAGCAAAAATTCTACAGCTACAGCCGAACCAATCACCCCCATAATGTATACGTTTTAGAAATGTCACAAAATCTCACACTAATAATTGTTTCTGTTGGTATGTCTAATAATAACCAGAACCTCATAATTTTGTGTATTTATTTTGTATGCACATTAAAACAAATTACTATTGCAATTGAAAAAGAAATACTTTCTTTCACATAGAAATAATATACAATTTCATATATGTCAAAATAGGAAACACATTAAAAACTTTGAATATGAAAGACTCAAGAAAAGATAATTAATTATATTGACCGAACAAACGAAATGATAAAATATATATATATATATATATATATATATATATATATATATATATATAGTTTATAAATCTTCTCTTCCTTGTCATTCATTCTTCTACTTTTTGATCAATAACAATGGAGGAAAAATCGAAATTTTCATCATCATCATCATCATCAATTGATGCAAAAAGCAAGAAGGTCAAATACTTGATCAATAAAAATGACTGTATCAGTAAACTCCATGACGATATATTGCACACTATCCTATCGAGACTGTCTACCGAAGAAGCGGTGAAGACAAGTCTCGTGGCGAGACGATGGGTGAATCTATGGAAGTGTAGGCCAACTCTCGAATTGGATATGAGAAAGCTCATACACACAACCCCTGCTATGCTTTTGCACGATGCTTCTTTTCAGTTCGCTAATTCAATGACTAAGGTTCATTGATTTTTCATTTTCTCAATTCTTAGAGAGTTTCATTTTAAGCATATTGTTTATGCAGATTTTGTTTTTTTAAAAAGAATACACAAATGAGCCTACGTTGGATTTGTTGTGGGAGAAATTGTATACACGTAAATGGGATACCAGATCTATGATGAAACATATGATAAAAAAAATAATATAGTGTTCGATAACGAGATTAAGCGCGAAAGTTTTAAATTAATATATATGAAATTAGATAACGGTATTGCGCGCCAAAATGTATTTTAACTAAAAGTTAAATTAAATGTTTGAAATTAAATCTAAGATGAAATCTATGATAAATAACACGTAAACATATTTTTAATGTTTGTCGAAGGTAATAGATTATAAGATTTCATGCCTAACTTTTCAATTATGATATACAATATCAGATAACGATATTACACACAAAAAACTTTATTCATCGAAAATTTTAAATTAATATTTAAAATCAAATATATGATGAAACAATAATAAAATAAAATATAAACACATTTTTTTAATGTCCATTGAAAATATTAGATTACGAGACTTTGCACCCAGATTTTTCCTTTTTAAATATGGTGTATGATAACAGTATTCCGCCCCAAAAGTATTTTACATTTCTAAAATATTAAATTAAATGTTTGAAACCAAATCTGTGATAAAAAATAACAGTTAATGCATTTTTAATGTTTGTTGAAGGTGTTAGATAGCGACATTTCGATGTATAGTATTAATTACGGGTTTTTTCTTCTTCTAGAAATTGTGAATTATTCAATGTATAAAATCGTAGTGAATAATAATCTAGAAACAAGTGATGTGTTGTTGCGTTTACATATTTTTAATGTTTGTCGAAGGTAATAGATTATAAGATTTCATGCCTAACTTTTAAATTATGATATACAATATCAGATAACGATATTACACACTAAAAACTTTATTCATCGAAAATTTTAAATTAATATTTAAAATCAAATATATGATGAAACAATAATAAAATAAAATATAAACACATTTTTTTAATGTCCATTGAAAATATTAGATTACGAGACTTCGCACCCAGATTTTTCCTTTTTAAATATGGTGTATGATAACAGTATTCCGCCCCAAAAGTATTTTACATTTCTAAAATATTAAATTAAATGTTTGAAACCAAATCTGTGATAAAAAATAACAGTTAATGCATTTTTAATGTTTGTTGAAGGTGTTAGATAGCGACATTTCGATGTATAGTATTAATTACGGGTTTTTTCTTCTTCTAGAAATTGTGAATTATTCAATGTATAAAATCGTAGTGAATAATAATCTAGAAACAAGTGATGTGTTGTTGCGTTTACATATTTTTAATGTTTGTCGAAGGTAATAGATTATAAGATTTCATGCCTAACTTTTAAATTATGATATACAATATCAGATAACGATATTACACACTAAAAACTTTATTCATCGAAAATTTTAAATTAATATTTAAAATCAAATATATGATGAAACAATAATAAAATAAAATATAAACACATTTTTTTAATGTCCATTGAAAATATTAGATTACGAGACTTCGCACCCAGATTTTTCCTTTTTAAATATGGTGTATGATAACAGTATTCCGCCCCAAAAGTATTTTACATTTCTAAAATATTAAATTAAATGTTTGAAACCAAATCTGTGATAAAAAATAACAGTTAATGCATTTTTAATGTTTGTTGAAGGTGTTAGATAGCGACATTTCGATGTATAGTATTAATTACGGGTTTTTTCTTCTTCTAGAAATTGTGAATTATTCAATGTATAAAATCGTAGTGAATAATAATCTAGAAACAAGTGATGTGTTGTTGCGTTTACCCAGCGCATAGAATCAATACACATATGACAAGTTACAAGATATCTTTGATTAACAACGTCTCTTACACGCATATTCATGTTTGTACATGTATATAATTAAATTTCTAAACATTTTGTGTTCTGACTTTATGAAGGTTATAAAAGACCATCGTGGCGACCTAGAGAGTTGCGTTATCCATTCTTTCTCACTCCAATGTCTAGATAGGATGCTCCAAAGTTGGATCGACACAGTGATTCGCGTGAAACACACAAAGGATCTCACACTCGTAACATATCCAGTTAGTTGCACCAGACGTTACAATGAGCATCATGATCTTTACTTGAGACAAAACACATTTTCACATCGGAGCCTCACTTCACTGTCACTTGGTGGATTCTGTCTATTTAAAACACATGCCTTAACCAATTGCTCGAACCTGAAGATCCTCAAGTTGTTAAACATCTTAATCATCGAAGCTGATGTCCTTACAAGAGTGTTCTCAGCTTGTTCCTCTCTCGAGGTGATTGTATTTGAAATCGAGTGCCTTTATCGACATGGGGTGTTGAAAATTGTGAACAACAATTTAAAGTTCTTGAAAGTGACTTCACATTATAGGATTGATAAGATGGAAGTGCATGCAACTTGTCTACATGTTCTTGACGTTGGATTTAACAGATTTGAGAGAGATAACGTCATCATCGATGCCCCCAACATCCGGTTTAACAGAAACTACTGGATTGCTCGCAGTTTTCCTAATGCTCACATGAGTTACGATATTTCTGCTCTCGCTCAGGTACAAACATTTTAATATTTATAAAATAATATTAGACATAGTATGACATGGTTGATGTCATGATCTTAGGAGAAAACAAGCCTTTGGCATGAGCTTATGGTGAGTGAGTATCATGATAAGAGACGTCGTGGATCTCTATCGGTGAGTGTTGATATAACTAATCCAATAGAAGTGGAGATATTGAAGGAAGTGTTGCTTATGTGGTCTGATGAAATGAAAGAGCTTGAGATCTTGTTCAAGGTATATATATTCATTTCATGGTTATACATTCTAATCTGGTTATATATTTCGATCACTTTCTCACTCACATTTCTCACTTTCAGAACAACAACTCCCCAGGAGAAGAAAGTGAAACATTGTGGGAGAGTACAAAACCGTTCCCTAATGCCGCCTTCCGCGTTCACACTGTGTGGATTTATAATTTCAACAGCTCCATCAGAGAAGAATTTGCGTTAGCTTCGTGTTTTGTGACGCAAAAGACTGTGACTGAGAAAATGATGATCGAGACGTCGAAGTTTTCTCCAATAAAGAAGTTGAAGGTAGAAGCAGATGTGGCCAAGCTAGTGGCAATTGCTAAAGATAACGAAGATTTTAGCATCGAATGCTTTTGATGAGCTTTACCTATCCGTTGCTATATAAACTAGTATTTATTACTAGCTTTTTCTTTATTTTGCTTTGAGGATTATAATGTGGAGAACTGTGTTTTCGAATTTGTTTTGTGTTATAATGTTTGAGAATTGTTGTGACATCATGATCCTGATATTTGAGTTTTTTTTTTTTGGATAATAATTTGAATTTTTATTAAATAATGAGAGGGTTTGTAAAGTTTACAAAAGTTGCTTAACCAGAGAGGTATATAGATCCTTGAAAAACACTTGAAAACCAAGGAAAACCCTAGTAGGCGATTTACATTGTTTTTTTTAATTGAATGTAAAATTTATTCAAACACAAAAAAACGTTTTTACAATGATTGTAGCATTGTTTTAAACTTCGGAAATTTTAGAGCTAAATATTGTTAAAAGAGTGAAAGAAACGTGGAGCTTCATCGCGTCATAAACCAAACCGTCATACCGTCGGCATATTTTGGATAGTAGGAACGAATGGAGGAGAGTCTGTTTCGCACGTGCTTATCGATTTGTTGAATGAGGCGAGTAGGGGATCAGAGAGTCACTATGTCTTCTACCATTTCTTTCTCGCCAAATTGTATATACCGCTTCTTGAAATGTGTATCGAAAGAGGAACATACAGGTGAAATCATGTCCCTCGACTGTAAGAAGCTGAACAATCTCATCCCATTGTGTCGTGTGGTTCAAGGGTAGAATGTTTCGGGTGAGGCCCGACCATATATCCCTCGTGATGCTGCAACTGAAGAATAGATGATCTCTTATTTCAAGAAGATCATGACAGAACACACATGAAACATGGGCTCCTATATTCCATCTCTGTCGTGAGCCGGTTATTCATTGCTAGCCATACTATGAATGAGTATTTAGGTGTGGCATTTGAAAACCACACACCTTTGTATCAATCCTTAGTAGGTTGTGCCACTCGAATCTGTTCCCAAGTCTTTTTTTGTGTTGAAGTGCGGTTTGAATGTGTCTTGTTTTTGCCTCCATAAGAACACATCCTCTTCAAGAGAAATACCTCGCTGTTGCTGATGTTGGATCGCCTTTTCAATGTTTCCCAAGATCTCTGTCCTATGACGTCATCGTCGTCGTTGCAGACAGAGAGAATTAGCTACAGACGAGTCGATCTCGATCCCCAAGTCAATGCAGCCTCGATTACCCGTAAGATCTATTTCATTGTTGCCTTCGTGATAATAGGCGATTTACATTGTTGCATGCCTTCGTGATGTTTGAGATTTTCATTTGTGATATTTGATATTCCAAAGCATGTATGCCTTTGATACACAGAGTTTTAACCCTATAAAAACTACTGCAAGTGCACAGCAAATGGTTGTAGTAATGCAGGGAACGAATCCACAAGGACCAAGTGTTACACTACGATTTCCTAGGATTGTGATTAAGCTAAGATGACAATGTGAAGTTTGTTTGTTTTAAATGCAATAATGAAAATAAGAAAGCAATTAAACGATGTAAACTTATGAAGTAAAAACGTCAAGCCTTAGGGATATTCGCAGGAAATCAGAGATCATGAACCAGACAACTATTCAGTGAACAATTTAGCGCAGTTTCGAACTCAAACATAAATGTATAACTATTCCACTTTCGTGGCTCCAGTTACTTTATCTATCAACCTAGAATCCTAACTGTCGTTGAACCTAGAATTGTAGACAAGCATTAACAAACAGGTTCGATTTGTTCACGAATCGCCTTAGCATAAGCTTTCGTTGGCTAAGGATAATTCGCTCACCTATGTTCTAGCTAGCAATCTATAACACTTTTGATGAATAGATTAAACCCTAAATCTTAGACTAAGTGATCAATTTAATCTAAGCAATAAGAACAACAATATATGAAAACATCATAAGATAAATCCCTATTTGTGTCTGATTCAATGAATGATTCCTTTGAAACCCTAAAACCTAACTACAAATCTACTCAGACATGATGGAAAGAAAAACAAAAAGAGATGAAAGAAATTGCATAATTATATTAAAGTATGAAAAACTGGGGTTCAGAAAAACTTCTCAAGAGATGTAGAGATTCGTCTCCCCAAAGCTAAGAAATCTAATGAAAAATAATGCGTAGCCTCCACAATGGCTAAAAACTGAGATAAATAGGTTCTAACACGTTTTTGGTTCAATCTCTAACAAAACCGAGTCAAAAATAAGAAATTCTGCAATTTCCTTATTTTCCAGCAAACCGGTCGGTTTAGGCAGATTCGCCTGTCTTCACTAAAACTCTGATAACTATTGATCCAACCGTTGTAATGTCTTCAAATCACTTCCAAATGAAAGCTAACTCAACCATCTATCTTGTGTCAAAATCTCAAGTCAATCCAACAGTGGAAAGTCCTTCAACGAATGCCAAACTTTTGACCTTTTTATGCTCCTTTTATTCCAATCCTTGCTCATTTACTTTAGACTCCATCCAAACGTGTTTTATCCTAAAAAGACTCAAGAAACAAAGAAAAGACTCGAAAAACCTTTGAAAACATTGGTTAGAATGCGTCAAAAACGCAATACATCAGCCTTCACGACGAGGCATTCAAATAAACCACCATTGTTGCCTTTTGTGATATTTGAGAACATTTTTACATGTCTCTTAATGTGAATATTATCTGATTTGTTACGTTGCGTTCTTGTTTCGGTTCATGAACCGATTTTGGATACGACCATCAAAGGGGAAGATTTCTACGTTCACTTTTAATTAAACACGGATAATAGACATAAAATCGCCGGTGTGTATCTTTTAACCTTTTATTCGTGTATTTTTCTGGAATTACGAAAAGTGGTAAAGATAGAGTTGATAGTTTTTTAACTATGGGATTATCACAAAAAGGAAAGCACAAAACTTATACGTTACAAAAATTTCACACATCTCATACCTAATAAAAACTTTCTGGTCCACGTAATTACAACTAAATATATATTTGTTTCTTGGGTTGGCTGCCTATTTCACCCTGTACTATAGCCACTAAACGTAAATCACCCCGAAATTTTTGCCTCCCGATTTTGTAACCTAAACTTTATAAACTCTTCATAAACCAACATGAACTATAAAACTCTTCGAAATTCCACTTTTAAAATTGGTTAAGGCTTAACCATCCATTAACCACTAATCGGTTAATTAAACCCTTATTTGCGTTTTTAAAATCACGTTTCACTGTTTGACAAAAAAAAAAAAAAATCACATTTCACTCAAAAACAAAAACCAAATTTTAAATTGGAATTTCGAAGAGTTTACCCAAAATCATAAATCCCCAAATCTGAAAATTTCCATTCTTCTTCTTCCTCTGCTCGTCGTCACTCTGATAACCAAACCAAGAAACAAGACTCCCCAAATCTGAAAATTTCCATTCTTCTTCTTCCTCTGCTCGTCGTCACTCTGATAACCAAACAAGACTCAACTCCCTTCACTCAAATCTACGACCCACGGTGGAGTTACATGTTTCTTCTCCAGTCATCACTATGATTTTAAGATGATTGCTTGTTTTCGGACAAAGTCCGACTTGAAACCGTCGGAAAGATTGATCTCTCTGGTCACGAAGTGAATCAAGTTTTGTCGTAACTTGATTTGTTAATCCATTTCAATTGTTTATATATATACATGTATGATAAAACTCAAATCCAAATGATCAAAAACTTCCATCTTTTTCATACCAATTAAATCAGCAAGTATTGGAATTTTGAGTTTTTGCGAACGAAAAGTGATTTACATTACGATTCAAGATATCAATATAGGAGAACAAGAAGCAGAACCAAAGACAAACACATAGAACCAACCATAAGCAGATCCAGAAATCATAATTTTGATCTAATCTAATTACCACCTTCACCACCACCGTATCCACCTCCTCCTCTCGATGAGTAGCCACCGCCACCACCGCCGCCTTTGCGTATGCCACATCCGTAGCTTCCACCTCTACCCCCGTAACCGCCTCCATCTCCTCCATATCCACCACCGCCTCCGCTGCGGTATCCACTGCCGCCTCGTGAGACTGATAATTCCAAGAATTTTGATAAGAAAACAGAGCATATAGGATTATCATAAGAGAACAAAGAGGAGATTATTAACGAAAAGCTACATATTCAAGAAAAAGTCAAGGAAAAACATGAATCAGAATCGGGTCAATGCCAAACGCGATTTTTGAAACCGCAATTAGAAGTTCAATTAACCAATTAATGGTTTAATGAACCGATTAGTGGTTAATGTATGGTTAAGCCTTAACCAATTTTAAAAGTGGAATTTTGAAGAGTTTTGTAGTTCAGGTTGGTTTATGAAGAGTTTATAAAGTTTAGGTTACAACATCGGAAGGCAAAAAGTTCGGGGTGATTTACGTTTAGTGGTTATAGTACATGGTGAAATAGGCAGCCAACCTTGTTTTTTACCAAGAAAATATTTTTTTTCTATAAACTTTATATATGTCCAAAAACGAAACGGACTAAACAAGGTACTTACTTCGGGTTTTTGGATTTTTGTTGTATCAGTGGATTCAGATATGAAGAGAGCTCATTCATTCACTGGCTGATCCTTCTCCACAGAAGGCAAACTAAAACCAAGATGGCTGATCAACTTTTTTCTTGAGGTTCATTCCTCTTTGAACAAAATTTTCAGCAAGCACCATGCCTCCTCCTCTTGAAGGGAAAAACATGAGCTCTAATAATAACACTGCCTCTGGAAATTTAGTAAATTATCATCCATTTGACCCATTTCAAACTCAAGGAAAGCTACTCTTATCTAGCAAGGTAATCCTACCACGCTATTTAACAAAAACAATTCAGTAGATAATGATTATTGAACATCCACACAAACAAACGTCATACACAATCATCATCGCATAGTTTACCGTCCACAAGAAAGAAAAATAAACAGAGTAGCACAAGTAGTAACAAAAACAAAAACAAAAAAGGGTTGCGTTGCATGACAAATTTTAAACACCAAAGAGCTTCCTCGAGAGGAGCCTTTCTACTGCGAAGTAGAAGTATTGAGTTCCCACCAGCGACAACCTAAAACGACATAGGTGGGCCGATCAGCTTGAGGTCGCAGCAGAAGGATGAAGGTCGATCCAGCGATGACCTAAAATGAAGGAGGGATTTTGGTTAATGACAAGTTCTACTTTGTAATCAAGAAGCAAGAAGCAAGAAGCAAGTACCAATTGGGCCTTCCCAGCCAATACGGAGAGGCTGCACGATCGAGTGCTCATTAGTAGCAGGAAAGGGTGGGGTTCCTGGTGGCGGTAAAGTCACAACAGTGACCTTCCACTTTCCCAAGACAGTTCCATCAAGTCCCACTTCAGTTCCATTAAGTGCCACAGCCTTCTCTAATGCGCCTTGTCCCGATAGAGAAACAAAAGCGGCCCTACTCGTCAAAAGAGAGTATTTTAGTTTTCTGGGAGAGAATTATCACAAGAAAATTGGAGGCAGGAAGAAGGCACAAATTAACCTTTTGAGATGACCGGGTTGACTACGATCTTCATCGACAGTCAGGTATACTATCTTTCCACAGGAACTGAAATGTCTAAACAATGCACGCTTGACATCTTCAGCAGGAAGGGCAGTGGGATATCCCTTAACGCAAAAGCCACAATAACTGCCATAACAATAAATTGCATATCAGTAACAAACCTAAAGATACCAAATCAATTTCGGGAAATAACAAAAAGCAACAATTTACCTTGAGTGCGTGAGTCTGTGAGCAGCATCCACCTCATCAGAGGTGTACTTGCAGGGTAGTTTCGGTGCAGCCTTAACAACTACAGCCCATCCTCCCAACTCATCATCAACTGCAGGAAATGGAAACCCCACGTTCCTTCTACTAAGTGCCACGGCCTTCTTTTGCGCGTCTCTGTCCCGGAAATACACGAAACCACGTCTACAAAAAAACAACTAATTCTTAGCTAGCTTTTAAACTACTTGGGAGCAAAGAAGCCACAAACCTCTTGAGCAGACCGGTTTGAGGGTCTGTGGGGATAATTACATCGCATATTTTTCCACATGAACTGAAAAACCATGAATATACGGCCCTGATATCATCTTCAGAAAGGTTTTTGTCGTGTCCCTCAACCGAAACCCTAAAGCAACTGCAATAATAATTTGCAACTGAAATCCTCAACACACGTATACAAAAATCTCCAAAAAACGAGCATCAATTTACCGGCTTAAATCAGCCTCGTTGAGGACCCTCCTAGCATTCACACGATTCCCAAAAGCTTTGGAATACGACAACTCCTAAAGATCTAATCATCAGAAATTCTACTACTACGAAACAGCAATTCACGATCAAGCCATAGAGAGATGAAGAGATTACGTTGAAGTCGATGTCGGTGGTCGAATTGTTGCTAGAGTACCCGTCCGCCATGGAGAAAGAGAGGCAAATAAGCCTAGGAGAGATATTTTCCAGATTTAGGGATTTGGGAATGAGAGAAGATAACGAAAAGCAATCTTCTCGTCTCTTTTATACACAGAATTTGGGCCTCGAATTAAGTTTAGGCCTATAATTACGTTTGGGCCTAGTGATTGATTATTCACTCAAAAACACTCTCTGCAATGTTTTTAAACCCGACCCAAACATCGAACCGGTGATCCGATAGACCATGGGTCAACCACGAGTCAATAGGTTATTAAACTTTTATATATATATATAAATACTAGATTTAAACCCCTCGCGATGCGAGGATTAATTGATTTATAGTAAATAATTATAACTTAAAATATTTTTGAGAAAAACATACAATATTCTTAATTTTAACCTTAACTTATTATATACTATATTCTTAATTCAAATCCTAACTTCGATAATGTAATGTTTTGACAAAAAAAAAAAAACTTAGATAATGTAATATTTCAAATTATAGGTTCATATGTAATTTGAAAAATATAGTTTCATAACTCATATAGTTTGAAGAATCTGAAAAATTACTAAAGTATACATACTTGATATATATAAATATGATTTAAATCATTAAACAATTTGATATAACAACTAAACCATTCGTACATGTTTTGACGATTCTTCTTTGATGCTATTTCGTAAACTAAACATACCACTAACCAAATTTTCTTTATCTTTATTTTATGCTTGTTTATTTTTCATTTTAATTTCTTCCTTTTTGAGTAACTAACAATTTTGGTATTGGAAAATTTACATATTTAAATAATTGACATGTGTCACAATCTAAACGACTACTTAACACGTGTCGCGATCTCGTGAGTTACAATTATAAGAACTCTTCTTTATATATTGTTTATTTTCCATTTTAATTTCTTCCTTTTTGAGTAACTAACAATTTTGGTATTAGAAAATTTACATAACTAAATAATTGACATGTGTCACAATCTAAACGACTACTTAACACGTGTCGCGATCTCGTGAGTTACAATTATAAGAACTCACCTTTATATAATAAGATATATATTTGTTTTGTAAAGATATAAAAAAATAATATCATACTCTAATTATAAAATACAAAAAATGTTTTAAACCTTTTTCATCTTTGATTCAACAAACCAACAAATGAAACTCTTCAGCTTAAGAAAACTTTTTCATCTTTGATTCAGAAACCAACAAATAAACCTCTTTCAAAACCCAAACCGCCGGTTCGACCAACCGGTTCGCGGATTAATAGCAGGTTTTTCTGGATTTTTACTGGTTTTAAAGTAGCCGGTTTTACCATTAAACCAAACTGTAATATTGTTCGGGTCCCGATTCAACCGGTTGGACCGGGCGGTCCGGTCCGGGCCTCAAAACATTGACTCTCTGTTTAATCTTTGATTATATCCAATGTTTTTAAAACCGGACCAGCGACTGAACCGGAAAAGCTTTCGGGTTGTGGGTTAATATGGTCCAACCATATCCAACCAAATTGAATAGTTTTTGTAAAATATTAGTTTATATATATTTGGTTTTATATTTTTTTCTATTTATATGTCCAAATCTATCCAATTATCAAATAAAACATTTCAATTATTTCAAACATAAGAAAAAAAAAATCAATAGCAAAATAAAACTAAATTATAAATACTAACAAAATTGTAGCAAATTTAAGCGTTTTGGTCTAAACTTTTACGCATTTTATAATTTAAAAATATTTTATATAGGAAAAGTTTACTATTTTATTAGTTTTATCAAAAATTTTGACTAAAAACTTATAATTAAAAGAAAACTAGGATTTTGTGATGTTATTGTTATCAATATACATGTACTGTATTTTGTAATAAATAATATATTTGAAGTGTACTATATAAAATTATAATTATGGATACGAAACACTTACATCTTTATGATCAATATTTTTGTATAAATTTATCATTTTGAATGCAACACTAAACCTTAGTACGGGAGCCTAAATCCTCACTGAAGAATATTAAATTTGTACAGTGATCTAAAATGCGGCCTAGGCGCTACGTGGATGTCTGACGTCCGATTTTATGTTATTTGGTGATTTATGCGGATTCTTACAAATACGGATGTTTACGCGGTCTATGCGGACGTGTACGCGGTCTGGGTGGACGTTTACACGGTCTAAACGGACATTACGCGGTCATATCAAAAAGAAAAATGAAAATCATCTTTTTATATTATATTGTAAAATTTAAGTGTTTATCATAAATAATATTTATTTTTAACCTCTATAAATTAAACCAATTAATTGAATTCTATGGAAAATAAGTTTAGATTGTATATTTATCTATTTTTATATATTTTATAAGACTGTTTTTAAATTTATATTATGAGATCATATATATTTAAAACTACATGTGTTTTTACATAAAATTTTTATTAAATTTAATATTATTAAGTGTATTTTTACTTTCTAATTTCTCAGTATAAGATATATTTATATTTTATTCATTGTAATATATGTATATATTCTTAAAAATAATTATCCGCCTCCCGTTACCCCTGCGTATACAGTTAGACGCTAAATCCTCATACATTGAATTTGTATGATTTAATACACTCTATGTGATTAAACTGATTGATTTGGATGGACATTAAACCCTAATATGAGAATATAAACCTTCACATATAAATATAAAGCATTGCACAATTTAAAAACTCGATGAGACCAAATTGATGATAGAGGGACACTAATTAGTACGGGAGCCTAAACCCTTATAAGCGATGTAAAATTTGGCACTAAACCCAGTAGGGAAACCTTTGGTGTTAGAAATGTAGATGGATGAAATCAAGTAGATTGATTGTAGAAAACAATGTGAATCTCAAAATAAATGGAAATCGCAAAGAGAATGCGTTTTAGAAGGATAGTTAAGAGATTTTTCATAGAAGATAATGATGATATGAAACACTCATTGAGCTCAAATCGAAAGAAAAGATGATGATGATCGTTAACATTCTCGATTTAACTAAGCAGCCTAAGCTCGTCGATTTTAAGAGCTAATAAACTTTAATATGGATGCCTACCATAACATACATTATGTTACCAACAACAGAAAACTGATGAAGCTTATTTCGAAAATAAAGAGGGGGTACTCGTTGGTTTGTGATGAAGCTGATCGTAATCAAACCAAATTAAAATTCCTCATCCACCAAATAACGACTCACATGTTTTTACTTGAATTTCGAACTCAAATTTTGTCCGAATTGAACATGACTGAAAATGCTCATATAAAAACGTCTCGATCATGTTATCATTATATTGTTTACTATTTTCTCATGAGAAAACAGTGACAATACCAATTGGAAACTCACAACAACAAAAATAATATAAATCATGTATAAAAAAGGCATCGAGTTTGCTTCCTTGGACATCAACCACAAACTTATACCACACATCGTTCTTCTCGAGCCTCACAAACGCATTATTCACATTCACTTTTTTCCCTATTTAAAAAAACATTATCATCCCAAATCAATCATTAATTCGGAAATGGATTAACTAACATCTCTTTTCTTGCTCTCGGCTAGCTTCGAGTGGAAATCTAGCATAGGAGAAGTTGAGAAGAATAAGAAGAGGTTTCTTCTTGCTCTTATTTATACAGTTTCATTGTTCGTATTAGTTCCATATTATCTCTTTTAATCTCTTTGATCATTTTAGCCAAAAAAAACTCTTTGATCACAATTCTTTTTCCCTCCCATTCCTCAAGACGCTTAGGTGTTAAGATCATATCTTACTTTTCCTCTCTTGAGAGTTGAGATACAGTTGTAGGTTACTCTCATGCACAATACTTAGCTTGCACAAATCGATGCTCACTACGCCATTTTCCAAATTCCACACTGAGAAGGCACAATTGTACAAAATTCCATCTTTCTCAACAATATTTTCTTTTCTCTAGGGAAGTTTTGTGTCAGCGTAGACAACTCTTGTTCCATAAATTTCGGATGCCTCGGCTTATGGATCACTGACCATGCCATAAACTCAAGAACATGAAAACAACCAGATTATACTACCAACCGTGATTAAATCTTTATGACATTGCTTCCACCAACCTCCTCATTCTCTTTTAGCTGGTGAAACCACAAAACACGTCATGCCTTGGACAAAATTGAAGACTTTTCCACCATGCCCCTCGATATTATTCTTCCAACATTGCTGCAAAACAGAAAGGAAAATAACTCAATGTATAGACCAAATCAAAATGAAAAATTATATTCAATTTAATGATTATAACTAATTTGGTGTATTGTGTAGAATGTAATTGTTATGCAAAATAGTATGATTGTTGATCAGACAGAGTAATAGCAAAAACATAATCGATTAGAAAATTAAGTACCATAAAAAAATAAAAAGTTAATTGAGTGGAGCAAACAACAACATCGACATATGGTAGGGGACCTCTTACGATAACAATTCACACGATTAGTGTATGATTTATATGTAAATTATATGTAAAGAGGGTTGTAGTTGTAATTAGCTATACCCAAGTTAACTCCATACACATGTATAAATATTCAGAAAGTGCATGAAGATTATCCACCAACTCGTCAATCTGAACACACATAAAAAAAATATAGATTAATAACTACTAACCAACATCGAATTAGAGAGCACATATATTAAACAAAAAAAAAAAAAAAACTAAAACCTACATTGAAGATAAAACGAAGATTAATAATGAAAAACAACAATGAAATTAATACCTTGATAACTGGTTACAAAACGAAGAGATTAGATAACAAAAAATTGGCCGATCCAGTTTCATGTGGTGCACCGAAGAAAATAAAGTAATGTCAAAATACTTCATGTAAAACTTAACTTCCTTCGAATCGATCAAGCTACCGTAGAGAATTCAAAACATCTCTCGTCAATTTCTAAAGATAAAAAAAATTAGGGCTTTTGATATTAGCCATGGAGAAGAAAACCCGAATAATGTTTTGAGAAATAAAGATAAAGTTGTCACGATTATCATATAACGACGTCAAGATTTAATAGCTGGGACCATGTGGAAACCCCTAGTTTATCACTCCCGAACCAGAAGGCCCGCAAATTAGCCACAAAAATTGAAGACCAATCATTGGTGATTTTTTCCAGAACATACAGAATAATATTGAGAAGATGCCAACGGGTACATAAAATAATTGGACTAAACCTGCGGTCCACATACCTCAAACATATAAAGTCTACCCTTGTTGAAGAACCAAACCGGTATGCATGACACAAATCAAAAGAACGTGCATGAAAACCACCTACAAAACAAAAACCAAAACCAACAGCAAAATTAGAAGCAATCAGCATGAAATAATTTGGTTAGATAAAAATCAACAGTAAACTACAAAATAAAACAATGAACGATGAACAACTCTCGAATGTTTACCCAACGGTAACTTTCTACATTTAGGTGCTTTTTACATACGCCAACCTAAACCTAATTTTCACCAACTCCCCTTTACCCAAAATAGAAAACCCTAATAAACCACCACCGCCCAGGCAGGCCAACGGAGACCTCTGGTCTACCGGAACCTCGCCTCCACCACCCAAATAGCTACTCATGACCCTCAAAACCATCAGCTACATCGATTTTGCCCACTTTCTCCATATTCATCTACACAGAGAAGAAACTGCTCACCGCTGCAACTGAAGCTCCAAGCTGCTAAGCTACCAGGAAACACAAGCTACTCACCGTTTATCTCTAACATCATCTCCAAGCTACAAGAACATATACAAGAGTCACAGAAGCTGTCACAGACTTTTCTCCAAACAACTCTCAGATTCAAACTGCAAAATGTCAAGAAGGTACACATATGAAGAAAAAGGCAAAGCCCCAGCTCGGGGTGAGACAGACTCTCCCCCAAGGAAAAGAATCAGGGCAGCAAGAATAGATAATGTGGACCTGATTAAAGACAACAAACTCACCTTGATTGGTCGCCTAACAAACCCACAAGAGCAAAGGGTATTGTCAATGATTTCCTACTTCTCTAGGAAATGGAGTATCTATGGAAATGTAGAAAGAGCTGACCTTGGAAATGGGATGTTCCAGTTCAGATTCTCCCAAGAAGAAGATCTCCACACAGTACTAGAAAACCGACCTTATCACTTCTCAGACTGGATGGTGATTATCCAGCAGTGGGAACCTATTATCTCACCAGAGTTCCCATCTCGGATCCCCTTCTGGATCCAACTCAAAGGACTCCCTCCACACTTCTGGAAGAAAGAAATGACAGAAAATATTGGTGAAGCACTAGGAAAGCTGGAAGGCTCAGACCTCACCTTAACCTCTACAAAAATCAGGGTAATAGTCAATGGACTCAAACCACTTATCCAAGAAACTATAATAGAGTTTGGGAAAGGAGAGGAAGCTACTGTCACCTTGATGTATGAAAGACTCAAGAAATTCTGCTCCAGATGCTACTGCATCACACATGAGGCCAAAAACTGCCCAAAAACACCTTCAAAGAACCAACATACTATACCAAATTTCCTACAAAAGCTCTGAATCTTCTCTCAGAACCCTAGAAGCTCAGAACAAGGAAAGAGGCAGTACACAGAGGGACTTCCAGGACAGGAGGGATAGGCATGGAAGGCCTTTTGGTGACAGACCCTCAACCCTGGTAAATCAAAGAGCAGATCATCAGACCTGGAGAGAAAGACAACCAAGATACCAAGAAAGGAGAAGTTCAATCCTACAAATAAGTGACAATTCCAATTGATATGCTCAAATTAACCTAGAGCTAAACTCTCTCAAATTAAGAGATCAGTTATAGTACTTTAGGATCGAATCCACAGGGAATCAGAAAAAACACAATAGATTATTATGTTCAGATTATGCTAGGTAAGAATAGTATTAAAGCAGTAAATAAGCAATTAAAAATGGTTGTGAATCAATAAGATAAAGACGCTAGGCACAGGAAAATCTCAGGTGAATCAGATATGCAGATGATCAATTAGTGATAGGATTATGAAGCTCAGTTCCTAAACATGAACATGAATGTAAAACATACCAGCTTCCGCTGCGAATATTATCTATGAATAAATTCAAGCAAACCAAATTCCTTTGCGAATCCTATGAATCTAACCAAGCATTAATGATCAAGCCCAATTGTTCACAAAACCCTAAGCCAAATTCCTTTGCGAATAGGATTTTTGCTCATCAAAAACTAGTTCAGGTTATCAATAAAACAGTCGTTTCTATTAATTACCCTAAGATCAGATTCAAGGTAGCTAATCAAGAATCAGCAATAAGAACAAGTTAAGATGAAGAACTTCTAATGATATTAATCCTAATCAATTATGATCAGATCTAGCAAATCATCAGCAACCTTTGAAAATCCCTAAACTTAACATGGAAACTACTCAGACATATCCAATGATGAAAACATGGTTTTATTAAAGATATATCAAAGAGTTAAATAAAATAAAGCGTGATTGCTAAACAATGGCCTAAAAACGTATTTATAAAGGTCCCAAACCGACTAGAAAAGAAAAGTAAACATCTGGAATTCCTTCGCAAAAAGGGAAATCTTCAATTTGGGCTTTTTGGCTCGTCAGACCTGTCTGTCGATCGACACAGAATTCCTGTCGATCGACACGACACTCTCTGGAAAATCTTCTTGTCTCATCAGACCTCCTGTCGATCGACGCAAATCTCTGTCGATCGACGCTGGCTCTGCTGGCAGATTTTGACTTTTTGACGCTCCATTCCGCAATGCTCCAAAACTTCCAGTAAACATCTTTTCTGCTCCAATCGGTCTAGTTCCTGTAAAGACTCTAAAAACACATAAAAAAACACCAAAAGACTCTAAAACATGGACTTATATCGTGGTTGAAAACCGGTAAAAACCATGATATATCACCAATCCCCTCAGACTGAGAGAAAGGGATAAATCTTCCTGACCCTAGTCTGGATTAGTAGTGATAGGCATTTCAGGAGAATTGAGGGTTTGTCTTTGTTGCATCCTTGCAAAGATGATTGCTTGACATGTTTCCTCCATGAGACCTCTTGTTTTTCCCTCAAAGACTAGTTGTTGTCTAGCGGATCTTTCAAGTTGGGTATCAGCATTGCAGTAGCTAATGGTGACAGAAAGAAACCACACCTGAGGCCTCCATGAGGTCTCCTCTGACTGTTGTACTCAAGGGGAGGGGGTTGCGGGATGGACAAGTTACCATCAGCTAGGAGCGAATACCTGGCGTATGAGGGTTCTGACCATAGGCCAATAGTCTCCTACTTCACAAAAATCCAAAAGAAGAGTAAAGGCATCTTCAGGTTTGATAGGAAACTAGAAAATAATAAGGAAATAAAATAGTTAATCTCTGAGAAGTGGAATGAAAGACTCGAAGCAAGTGTTGAGCAGAGAATTACAACCTGTAGAAGAGCCATCATCCAGTGGAGTAGAGAGAACCATAAGAACAACCAGAAGACTATAGAGATAAAGCAAAAAGAATTGGAAGAGTCAATGTCAGATCCACATAGCTAATCCCATCATATTCAAAGCATCAATGATGAGTTGGCTAAGGCTTATATGGAAGAGGAAAGTTACTGGAGACAAAGAAGCCGTCAGATGTGGCTCCCCATGGGAGACAAGAATACAAGTTATTTCCATAATAGTATAAGAGCAAGAAGAGTTATCAACAATATATTAGTACTGGAAAACTCAAATGGAACAACTTGCTGTGAAGAAAAAGACATTTTAGAAGCAATAAACTCCTATTTCAACAACCTATTCACTTCTCAACCAGGAGAAAGGAGAGAAGTGGTTGAAAAAGCCCTCGATCCAATTGTCTCAGATGAAACCAACAAGCAACTCACCAGAGAAATAGCTCCAAGAGAAGTAAGGAATGCCATATTTGCAATCCACAAGGATAGGGCACCAGGACCAAATGGTTTCTCAGCTGGTTTTTTCAAGCTAACTGGTCTTTGGTGGGGCCTACAATCATCAAGGAAATACAAGGAATATTCAATTCAGGAATCCTACCAGAATCAATGAATGGTACACACATCAGATTGATTCATAAGATTACAAGCCCTAAGTCAGTGGTTGAGTATAGGCCAATTGCCCTAAGTAATGTATACTACAAGATCATCTCAAAAATACTTACAAAGAGGATGCATCCTATTCTTCATCAGCTAGTTTCAGAGAACCAGTCAGCCTTTGTGCAGGGCAGAGCCATAGCTGATAATGTACTCATTACCCATGAAACTCTCCACTTCCTCAAGACATCCACATTAACAAAAAGATGCTCAATAGCTGTAAAAACAGACATGAGTAAGGCATATGACAAATTGGAGTGAGAGTTTATAAGAGCAGTGCTAGAAAGGCTAGGATTTTATCAAAAATGGATTAACTGGGTGATGCAGTGTATTACTACAGTGCACTATTCTTTTTTACTAAATGGATCAGTTCAGGGATCTACAAAACCTACTCGGAGAATCAGACAAGGGAACCCTTTATCTCCCTACATATTCATCTTATGTAGTGAGGTCCTTTCTGGTTTATGCAGGAAAGCTCAAGTCTCAGGAAGCTTACCAGGCATTAGAGTGGCAAGACACAACCCAAAATTGAACCTCCTCCTCTTTGCAGATGACACTATATTCTTCTGCAAAACAGTAGAATCAAGTTGTAAAGCTCTAACAGATATACTAAAAAGATATGAAGCAGCTTCAGGTCAGATGATAAATCATCAGAAATCAGCTATCACTTTATCCTCCAAAGTACCTCAAGAGATCAGAAACAGGGTAATGAAGGACCTACAAATACCTAAAGAGGGAGGAATTGGAAAGCACATGGGGTTACCAGAGCACTTTGGAAGAAGGAAGAAAGATCTCTTCACCAGCATTGTTGTTAGAATCACACAAAGAGCTTTAAGCTGGTCTTCAAAACATCTCTCTGCTGCTGGCAAGTTGATCATGCTCAAATCAGTCTTGACCGCTATGTCTACATACACGGTGAGCTGCTTCAAGCTGCCAACTGGGCTCTGCAAGAGAATAGAGTCAGCTTTAACAAGATTTTGGTGGGACACAAGTACTGAAAAGAAAGGAATGTGCTAGATTTCATGGGAGAAACTTACCAGGAGAAAAAGAAGTGGAAGATTGGGCTTCAGAGATCTCCAAGCTTTTAACAATGCCCTCCTTGCAAAGATAAGCTGTAGACTGATCCAGAAGACAACCAGCCTCTTAGCAAATGTACTACTTGGCAAGTATTGCCACTCCACTCATTTCTTGGACAGTGACACACCAAATAATGCCTCACATGGATGGCGAGGAATCATTATTGGAAAAGACCTACTGAGGAGAAACATGGGAGTCTTGATTGGCAATGGAAAGAACACAGAGGTTTGGTCGGATCCTTGGTTGTCACACATGGCTCCTGAGAGACCAATGGGACCAGCTGCAGAGGAAGAAATACACATGTTAGTGTCAGAACTAATGCACCACAACACAACACAATGGGACGCCAACAAAATCAACAACTATCTACCAGCCTACTCAGATACAATCTTAGCTCTAAAACCTAGCAAGACAGGGGCAAAAGATAAGTGGGTTTGGCTAGGCCATCCATTTGGAAACTATTCTACAAGGTCAAACTACTATACTGCAAAGGAAGAAATGGATTTGCTAAGATCACATTACCAACAAGAAGAGCCATTCAACTGGAAGCTAAGATCTGGAACATCAAAACTTCACCAAAACTTAAACTATTTCTATGGAAAGGATTATGTGGAGCCTTACCAATGGGAGACAATCTGGCATCAAGAGAAATTATCGATCAGTCCCTTTGCTCCCGATGCAACCAAGCAGAATCAGTGACGCACCTACTATTCAGTTGCCCGTTTGCACAACAAGTATGGAGAGCAGCTCCTTTCTCTTCTCCTGGAGTCCTAAGCCAGATTGAGGACCTCTAAATAGGATTGAACCCCTCGAATCAACTAATCACACTTCCTCCGACGGGATCGATGAAAGGACCCCTCCTCCCGTGGATATACTGGAATATTTGGCTAGCTCGTGATAAGAAGATCTTCAATGACCGATATATCACGCCAGAGGAAGTCCTCTCCAAAGCTATTCGAGAAGCCAGAGAATGGAATGATGCCCAATCAAAAATAGAACAACAAACCAGATCAACCCTGAGAATAATCGAACCGTCTCCAACAAATTTCCCAAACCTCAGATTGTTCATAGATGCGGCCTGGAACGCCGACACACAGTGAGCAGAACTGGGCTGGATTTTGAAAGATACAGAGGATCGAACAATTACACAAGGATCGGCCCCAGAATCGCATGTCACATCTGTACTGATGGTCGAGGCTATAGCTCTCATACACGGTCTGATCGTAGCAACCCGTCTCAACACTCGAAGACTTACAATCTTCTCAGACTCACAGAGATTAATCAATATAATCAATGCAAATGAATTCCAATTAGGAATCTACGGAATCATCAGAGACATCATCGAAATCTCCATAGATTTAGATCATATCTCCTTTGTGTTCACCCCTCGAATCAACAATGAAGAAGCTGATGCTTTAGCTAAACTCAGTTTATGTAATGTCCCGGTTCAACCCGGTATAACTCTGTTTTAATGGAAAAGTAAGAAATTTCGATTAATATATATATATATATATATATATATATATATATATATATATATATATATATATATATATATAGTTTCATAGAGCTAAGTTAATGAGTCTAAATCGAATATATCACTATATTAAAAAATTGTAAAACAATTGATTGAATAAATCCATTTGTTAATTGAGTTTTATAAAATTGTAAAACACTTAATTAGACAATAAAATTTCATGTATCCATAATAAATAAATTATCAAACTAAAAATAAAAATACATAGATTAGTTAAGCCAATAAGAAACAAATGTTTTGTGTGTTGAATGGTAGCACTAGGTATTTATGAATCTGTACATCTTTGTGTACATACGTGTACAACGATTTGGTGGTGTACATGTTGGTTTACATATATATATTGGTCTACAAGTTTGTTTACACATGGCGCTATATACTTGGTAGTGTACATAACCGGGAGATGTACGTACATATCTATACGTACGTACGCCGGTATCCTCATCACTGTCCTCAAAAGTGCAAGCACTGTCCTTATGTATATTCTCACCTCTTTCCTACTCTCATGTACAACGATTTATTCTCTACTTGTATTCCACACTCTCTCCAAAGTTTTCATATGAGACATCAATAAATCTCCATATCTGTTTAGCCATTATTATGACATAGCTTCTTACGCCACCTTGCTATTTTGTACTCAACAAGACTGTACACCCAAGAAGACTGTACACAACACAACCTCTAACTTTTCTCAAATGAACATGTCGCAGAAAATTGGTGCTTAGCCATAGTCGTACAGTAAATCTGAAACTCAGAATATTGAAGAAGAGGATTTATCAAGGCTTCTAATTCTTTTTAATCACAATTATAAATTATTATAGTAGGTTTTGTACATAAATGACACTTACATCAAACATTAATGGTGATAGGTGTGTCCATCACTCAAACATTAATTGTTGAAGATCTGTACATAATATTTGTCATTTGTTTTTAAATAAAAAATGTGTGCCACTTTTTCTCTCTCTGACACCACACAGAAAAGTTGTGTCGTTCCCGCCGAACGTTACACACATACACTAGGGGCATTTTCATCCAGTTTACATAATGTTGTCATTTTTTGTTACAAAAACTCTCATGTGACATTTTCTGTAATAATAAACTCGAGAAGTGCCAGAATTCTGAGATTTTCTCAAAAAAAATTCACACACGACTATTTATTCTTCCCTCTCTCTCGTCATCTTCATCGTTGATCTCTTTGTCTTCTCTCTCTCTCGATCTCTCTGAATCTTTGCTAAAAAATATCCATAGATCATCTCAAAAGAGTATGTGGATCTGATTTTGACATATATGGTCCTGCTTCCGGTATGCTCGTTTTCGTCTCCGGTAATATCCAGTTCGTCGGTGAAGAACACGCCCTCAAGTTCAGTCAGGTTCGTTTTCGATTTGATCTAAGTTGATGGATTTCTTGTACCCCGTATACCCGTAAATTGTTTTCGATCCGAAACCTGTATAAAGCTGAATCATTTCGTCTCCCTAGTCGATTTCACATGTTCTTGTTTCAGTCATATTGTCAAGTTTTTTGAGTTGAAGATTTTCTCTTTTATGTATTGAACTTGTTCTTGTTGATGTTATTTATATCAATTTACGGATTTTGTTTGGTATGTAGAATTAGTGATTTGTAGAGAAAAAGTGGCACACATTTTTGTTTAGTTTAGTTTTGCTTATTGATTTGTTTTGTAGGCTAGACATATATATATTTTTGGGTTAAATTTTCTATTTATTATCAAAATAGAATTCTAATAAGCAATCTATGGCCTAAGTGGCCAAGACAAACTCGGTTGTAATTTTTCTTGTTCGTAATAATACATTGGGGATTTTTTCCCGGTCGTTCACCAAAAAAAATATGCAATCTATGGCAAAATCAAAATCAGGAAAGCGGAGACATGGAGTTAAATTGCTAATAATATTTGTTTTCAATTTCATGTTGATTTTTTTCGACTCTATTTTTTAGTTTTGTTTTGTTTTGAAACAAAGAAGCCCCAAATTTTATTTGGATTTCAGGCCCCATATGCATCATTTTCACGTTTTTTCTCACACCCGTGGCAGTAGACCTTGACCTATCCGAGTCTCGCTTTGTCTTTGTGCATAGTCTCTCTCTAACTTCTCTATCCGAGTCTCGCTTTGTCACACAGAAGCCTGCAATCTGTTCAAGGTGAAAATTTCTTAGATGTATCTTTGTTTATTTTTACCTACCTTTATTCGATTATTCAAGGTCTTGAGTCTTCTCTTCTCTGATTTTACATTCCTTCTCATTGATTAGCTTGTTAAAATTAGGTAGCATGAGTGATAGGTGTGAAAGGTATGCACAATTATGGAATGTACCTCAACAACAACAAATCCTTGTTTTTGATGGTGTTCTCCATCAAGGGATTTTGGAATGCTGCTGGATAATCGCTTTGACACGCCAACAAACGGCCATTTACAGAATCAAAGGGATTTTGCCCAACAATGTATCATTTTCCATTGTGAATGCGCTTGAAAGCATTCGCTTATCTCGTCACCGTATTTGGATCGATTCAAATGGTGGCCTAAAAGGTGGTGAGCAAGGATTATTTGGTATTCGACCATTTTTCCTATCACAAGGCTTATCCGCTGAGTATAACTCGCCAGCCTTGTGCAAAAGGTTCAATGATTTTGCTGCAATTGGTTCTATGCACAATGACTTTTTCCCGGTTAGTATATTTGGTTCTTTCCCTTTTGGTTTCCTTTTTTGGTTATCAGATTTGAGTATAATTTAGCAATTTTGAATGTTGACTATGCAGTATGGGCTTGACGGTTGTGTTTTGACACGGTTTGATGTATATGTTCCTAGCCATTTCGAAACTCGCGTTGAATTTCGCATGTTCTTGTGTGATTGTTTGACGAAAGGCCCGGTGTCGATTTCTGTTCGTGTTGTCGAAAAGGCTAGAGAGTTGTACAATTATGGAACCAAAGTAAGAGCTTTTATAACTTAACAATATAATAGCCAGCTGAAAAGTTCATGTATTAACAATTTTCCTTTGTGTTTTGTGACTTTAAGGTGGTCTATAATCCTCCAGCTGATGCGAAAGTCCGTAATGGCCATGTCACTCTTGGGTTTGATAGTGATTGGGACGCGGAGCTTGGGACTTATTACATCAAGGCGCAAGACACGTATGGATTGCAATTTGGAGTGGCGGGAATCGTAAAGATTGGAGTCGATGCCATTGACAGTTTCGTTGTGATGGAGTATGCTCCAGCTCCTTAGGAGTAGGCAGTCTCTGTGTCTTACTTGTCTATCTCTTTATCTCTTGCTCTATCTCCCATTCTCTATGCGATGATGATTATGTATGACTTTTCTTGTGGATGCTAAAATGATTGGTTTTGGAATGTTTGGTCTCACAACTGTCCGTGAGACCAAACATCAGATCTAGCATCATATATCTTCTTTTCAACATGTCTTGGACCATCCCGTGAATCAGATCTAACGCTTTGGCTCTTGTCTTTGGACCGAGAAGACGAACCTTTTCCTGACTTGTTCGCCAAAGAATCATTGATCACTAGACTGTTTTCCTTCACCATGAATATGATCCACTTGTCGCGGCAAATCCTTTTGGCCAACATTCTAAAAATTGGCATCGAGAGAAGGTTCAGCATGGTCTTTGGCTTTCAAAGATCCTTTATTATCCCAAACTAGCTGCACCAAAGACGTTAGCATCATAAGATTCATCTTGATACATTTTTCTCTGGGATGGAAATCCTCATAGGCGAGGAAGAAACCGACTCAACAGGCGAACATTTGGCTTCGTGAGAGCTGTTTCTTGGTTTATGAGAATGAGAAATCGTAGAAGAACTTGAGGTGACGGCGATTGAGTTCTGACCATGTCCATAGTCTCTTTTCGAATGACTTGTATGTTTCTTTTCTGACTTCCTATTGCCTTGAGAAAAACTAGGTTCCTTATCTTCGTTCAGAACTCGAGCTTTCTTTCGTTCATGATGTGCATTCTCCCTGTACACTCGAGAACCATGGGTTTCTCGAAGTTTCCTCTTTTTAATCACTCCTGAGCTATTGCTATTTCCTGTGTCTGAAGCTTCCCCTTCCTCTTTTGGTATATTCGAGGAGACACAGGGCTTGAGCTTTATATCTGCTGGCGAGGCAGGGCAACCATTACTCGAGGTAGGACGTCCATTTTCATGTTCAGATTCATCAGGAAACAGAAAACTTTCAATCTTCATTTTCTTGGCCAGCATAGAAGTCTCTTTGTCTGCATTCCTTTTGTTATTCACCTTCAAGGTCTTCGGCTCATCAGAGTGGTGATCTACTGCTTTTCCTTTCTCTTTGCCTCTCTTCCTCAGCCAAGTCATTAAGTCCATGCGAATTGTGAATGGTTCCATTTCGAGAGACATCTTTATCCATCCCATTCTCTTATCTTTTTCTTCCTTTTTTGTGATGTCATCTCCCTCGAGGGCCACTGGGATTACTTGATAAGAGATTTCTAACGGAAAACGCCAAAAATCTTTATTCACCAATCAATTGAAGTTCTGATGTAAAAGACTGAATGAAATCTAAAGGCTACTAGAGATCCTCTTTATATAACAGAGTCTCTCCTCTATTACAATTCTCTAACGACTACTAACAACTTTTTAACCAACTTCAACTGTTTCCAACTTCCTCCTTTTCTTCTGATCCTTCCCTTCTCCTCTTATACATCTTCCAAGGTTTAAACTTGAATATTATTTTATTAATAATTTATGTGATACATTATTAGGGAGGGGATTTCACTAAAAAAATGTGACATGACACCCATCTAAATGTGACATGGAATTCTTCTAAATGTGACATGGCAATCCCTATAAATGGGCCAATTAACAAAACCTTTTAAAATTTTTGAGCTTAATCCATATTCTTTTTGATGTAACCTAATAACCTAACTTCTAAGTTAATCTATTCCCTATACATTATTGGAGAGATGATTTAACCTAAAATATGACATGACATCTTTTCAAATATGGCATTACATAATGTGACATGACAATAAGGATAAATAGGTCAATTAACAAATCTATTTAATTTAGTGGGCTAATTCATATTCTCTTATGATATTCTCACATAATTTTTGAAATTAATCTCCATATTAACGTACCAAAATCTTATAATATTTATTTTCAGAAACTTCTAAGAAACTTTCAAAAATCTTTAATTTAAAATATTTTTATCGGAATCATAGAAAATTTAGTATACTTTTCTAAGATAAAGGAATATTAATATAACATGTATCCTTATGGTCACTTATCTATATTATTTTTGTATATATCTTTTGGCAAATTGTCCATTAACATTGTAGTTAGTTTTAAATTTATTGGTTGAAAGAAGAGAAAACATGGAAACTATTACACTATCAAGTGAGAAAAAAATAATTTACTACATATACGCGCTGACTTATGCATACTCTCAAAACTTAATAGAAATTTTCTGATTACATTTTTATTAAAGATAAAAAAAATTAGAAAAAACAAGAAAATGTAGAGTATTACTAAGTTTAAATTGTATAAAAAAATTTATCAATTTTCTTTGTTTAAGAAGATTTGGTCATATTGATATTTTAATATTTCGATATCGAATTCAGTTTTTATTACAAATTATCAATGAGAAAAAAATGAATTTTTAAAAATATCCCCTATGTTATAAAAGACAAGTTAGAGAGAGACACATCAGCTTTTTAAATACGTGTCAATTTCTCAGTTTTTTTGGATTTTCAAATTTTTATTCATCTAATTAATCTGATTAAATTTGACCTCAACAGAAAACTTTTATCTTCTTCGACCGTAATTTCCCCCACCCACGATCTCCACTTTCTTTCTACAATGAGAAACTGCAATTTCATTGTTTATATATTTCCAAAATCGCTTAGACGGAAAAAGTATTCATCTGTTTCCACTGTTACAAAAAAAAAAAAAATTGTTACGCACAAAACCCAAATTACAATTCGTTGTTAATTTTGGATTGATTTTTTTCAGTGGATGACCTTACCTTTACCGACACTTTTGTGGCCTTCCGGATGATGCGAACTCAGTTTCCTTGTATCGAACAGGTTCGGTTCGATTCGACCAGTCTCTTAATTGAATATGAATTTGGGCATTCCCAAACTCTGACATTGTGTTTGAATTTGATACCTGTGAACATTCTCCATTTCAATTTCCTTGGATTTTATTGTCAATTTCTTTGCACTTTGATGATTTCTTATAGCTGTATTTTCATTTGCCTCTGCTCATCTATCTCAGGCTTCGGTCCCGCTATTCATATTACAGTCGCAATTATACTGTAGCGTCAATGATAGAAAACAAGTGGATAGACAATTAGAGGTATGGTTTCTTCTTTACAACAAGTAGAGTAAACAATGTTTTCTCTTTCTGCATATGTGATTTTAGTTTTTCAGAAATGAAACATTTGGCAGTAAATTATAAATCTCTGTTATTGTGTCTTTAAGGGTTTTTTTTTCTGGTCAGTTTTAGAACCCTCAAAACCATATCATTTGCACTTGTGTATTGTAGTTTCTCATCTTTGGTGCGATTGATGTTGGTATATTTACATGTGGATTGTTCGTATTATGGGTTGTATCCAAAATTCCCATTTTTATAATCAGTTTCAATTTTTTTCTTTGTCACGAATAATCAATTTCAATTTGGTGCAGTCTTTACAAAGGGGAAAAAGTTGTTCATGTTTACAAACTCAACACTGGACAAGATGATCATGAGATAATCTTTTTGAATGACTGCAATTTCATTGTTTATATGGAGTATATACTTTTCGAAACGGAAAAAATATTTACCTCTATTATACTCTAATTTTTTTTTTTAATCGAAAAATCTGTGCCCATCTCTCTCCCTTAAATCTTAACTAGGAAAATACTCTTCTGCTACTTTTTGTTTCTGGTTTCATCTTTATGTTTTTAACCACTCTCCCCGAACCATGAACCTTGTTTAAAGAGAGCATAGACTGAAAACTAATTCTCTTTTGATGTTATAAAGTGTTTAAATTTTTTTTTTGTATCACTTTATACGATACGGAATGACAATACGATACGGAATGATATATTTTTTTTTTTGGTATCACTTTATACGATACGGAATGACATTTTTTTTTTGTATCACTTTAAAGAGAGCATAGAATGAAAACTTGACGCAAACCGGATTCTTAAACAAACCAAAAAGAAATCAGTATCACTTTATACGATATGGAATGACAATGTATCTAGACACAAAATATTGATAATTATTAATCAACCAATAATTCAACTTCAACACAAGTCACATACATATTGTGACATTGACCTCACAAACGACTATTAGCCCTTGACACATAAAAGTTTAACGGTTACACACAAAATCAGGTTCCAATTGAAAATCGAATCAAGAACATTTAACACTCTATAGAATCATAAAAACCCTGGACTAAAACAAAGTTGAGAACCCCAAAACTGAGGCTTGTGGCCTAGTGGTAAAGGGGTTGCAGCTATAACTACCGCCACCCGGGTTCGAGTCTCGGCCACCGGGGAATTAACATTTGGGCATCGCCGGCGACATAGATTAGTCTCTTGGGCTTATAAAGCCTTTGGGGAAACCGTGTATAATTAAAAAAAAAAGAAGTAATAAATGAGAGAAAAGAGAATGAGAGACACGTGATAATTTTTTTTTTTGAAACAAATGTCAACGCTAAGTCGTCTAATCCTTAAATCCAAACCTCACCCATTTATTAACCTAAGAGCATCCTTAATGCAGACCTTTGGGGTCTAAAATTATTAAAAATTACTAAAACACACACTCTCTCTTTCTTTTACTCAACTTTATATCTTATTTTTCATTCTTTTACTCAATTTTTATTAATTTTATATTTAAACACTATCTTTTACTTTTAAACACACTCTCCAAAAGATCCAATATTAGATCCCTCTCTCTTCCTTTTACTCAACTTTTATTAATTTTATATTTAAACACACTCTTTTTCTTCCTTTTACTCAAATTTATATTTCAATAAACCTCACAAAAACACTCTCTTTCTTTCTTTTACTCAAATTTTAATAATTTTTTTAACACTTTAGACCCCAAAGGGTTGCATTAAGGATGCTCTAACTGCCTAACCGTCTTGGCATCACCCTCCTCTTTATATACAAACATTTCTTCTCCTTAAAGAAAACACATTTCAGAATTTATCTAAATATACAGAGAAAGACAAAGAAATTTTAAAGAAAAAAATTTACGATCATGAAGCTCGTTTGGTCGCCGGAAACTGCCTCTAACGCTTACATCCACACAGTTAGAACCGTAAGAATACCTAGTGGCTGTAGTGATTCGAAGAAAAATCCTAGCCGTTGGATTAAACACATTGATCCTCGATCTGGAGAGGAACATTTGTTCAAACGTTCATGAAACAAAATTTGGGTATTAAGAACACAAAAGGAATAAGATTTTTAAGTTCCTTTTTAAATATGGTGAGTGGACATCAAATCTCCGGTGTTGTATTTTCGTGTATATTTCGGAAAGTTTTGTTGTTAGTCTTTTATGGGATTGAATTATCCCAAAAAGAAAAACACATAATGTATACGTTTTAGAAATGTCACAAAATCTCACACTAATAATTGTTTCTGTTGGTATGACTAATAATAACCAGAACCTCATAATTTTGTGTATTTATTTTGTATGCACATTAAAACAAATTACTATTGCAATTGAAAAAGAAATACTTTCTTTCACATAGAAATATAATATACAATTTCATATATGTCAAAATAGGAAACACATTAAAAACTTTGAATATGAAAGACTCAAGAAAAGATAATTAATTATATTGACCGAACAAACGAAATGATAAAATATATATATAGTTTATAAATCTTCTCTTCCTTGTCATTCATTCTTCTACTTTTTTATCAATAACAATGGAGGAAAAATCGAAATTTTCATCATCATCATCATCATCAATTGATGCAGAAAGCAAGAAGGTCAAATACTTGATCAATAAAAATGATTTTATCAGTAAACTCCATGACGATATATTGCACACGATCCTATCGAGACTGTCTACCGAAGAAGCGGTGAAGACAAGTCTCGTGGCGAGACGATGGGTGAATCTATGGAAGTGTAGGCCAACTCTCGAATTGGATATGAGAAAGCTCATACACACAACCCCTGCTATGCTTTTGCACGATGCTTCTTTTCAGTTCGCTAATTCAATGACTAAGGTTCGTTGATTTTTCATTTTCTCAATTCTTAGAGTTTCATTTTAAGCATATTGTTTATGCAGATTTTGTTTTTTTTAAAAAGAATACACAAATGAGTCTACGTTGGATTTTTTGTGGGAGAAATTGTAACACGTAAATGTGATACCAGATCTATGATGAAACATATGATAAAAAAAAAAAATATAGTGTTCGATAACGAGATTAAACGCGAAAGTTTTAAATTAATATATATGAAATTAGATAACGGTATTGCGCGCCAAAATGTATTTTAACTAAAAGTTAAATTAAATGTTTGAAATTAAATCTAAGATGAAATCTATGATAAATAACACGTAAACATATATTTAATGTTTGTCGAAGGTAATAGATTATAAGATTTCATGCCTAACTTTTGAATTATGATATACAATATCAGATAACGATATTACACACTAAAAACTTTATTCATAGAAAATTTTAAATTAATATTTAAAATCTAATATATGATGAAACAATAATAAAATAAAATATAAACACATTTTTTTAATGTCCATTGAAAAAATTAGATTACGAGACTTTGCACCCAGATTTTTCCTTTTTAAATATGGTGTATGATAACAGTATTCCGCCCCAAAAGTATTTTACATTTCTAAAATATTAAATTAAATGTTTGAAACCAAATCTGTGATAAAAAAATAACAGTTAATGCATTTTTAATGTTTGTTGAAGGTGTTAGATAGCGACATTTCGATGTATAGTATTAATTACGGGTTTTTTCTTCTTCTAGAAATTGTGAATTATTCAATGTATAAAATCATAGTGAATAATAATCTAGAAACAAGTGATGTGTTGTTGCATTTACCCAGCGCATAGAATCAATACACACATGACAAAGTTACAAGATATCTTTGATTAACAACGTCTCTTATTACACGCATATTCATGTTTGTGTTAAGGAAATAGAATATTTGTAATTATGTCTGTATATTCTTTAGGTTATTCTTCAATAGTTTGTATAAATACTCTTTATAAGAGAAAATGTTTTCTATATGGTATCAGAGCCTAAAAGGTCCTAAAATCCTAAAAGAAAAACCCTAGCCGTCCTTCTCTTCTTCGCCGATCAGCCACCATGTCTGAAGAATCTTCTACGTCGTCGGCCACCCACGTCACGGTGCCCAACTCGTCTGATCCGACCACTCCTCTTCTCTCGGTCAATATGACCGGAGTCACGAAGCTCACCTCGACAAACTACATGTCTTGGTGTCTCCAAATTCGTATGTTCCTTGGAGGTTATGATCTCCACGCCCACATCGATGAGGCGAACGTTCCACCCTCACCTACTCTTGTCATGGCTGCTGGTTCAATTCCAAACCCTAAGCACAAGAGTTTCCTTCGCCAAGACAAGCTGATTTTCGCTGCTCTTCTCGGTACGATCTCTACCCCCCCCCTTCAAGCACTTGTCACTAACGCAAACACAACTCTTGAAGCATGGAGCATCCTTCTCAAAACCTTTGGAACTCCTTCTCGAGGTCACATCATGCAACTTAAAGATCAACTCCGGAAAACCACCAAAGGCTCCAAAACGATTGATGAGTATATGCAGCTGATGAAGACTAAAGCCGACAACCTTGCTTCTAATGGTATATGCACAGGAGGGCTTTTTTTTTTTTTTCCTTGGCATCTCTATGATCACTAGATCAGCTCTCGTTACTGGTGTTCTTGTGGAGACAGGGTCATGAGGCTTTTTCTTTTTTTTCGATCTAAGACAGTTGTACTCGTCATTCGGGAAGAAGTTTCAAGAGCGGTCCGTCCTCGCTTTCAGGTGTTTGGAAGCTAAATCAAGTCTTGCGATTACCAATGCCCTTGACAAGAAATTAGAGATTCATTAGGGGCGGGGTCTTTGACATCTTTTCTGGCGTTCTCCAGAAATCTGAACTCGCTCCGTTAAACCGATCCACCTCCAGTTACCCACCTTGTAAAACCAATCAACTTGCATTGGAAATGGTCCTTGAGTGTTGTTCAAAGTAAGTTGGAAAGGGGAGTTTTCGACCCGAATAAAACAAAATTTTTTGAAAAACACCATAAAAAGCTCAAAAGAAAACACAATAATTAGCAACTACCTCCCCCAGACTTAAACAACATTGTCCCCAGTGTTATTAAGCCTAAGATCGGTGAAACAAACATAAACAAAACCGAAAAGAATTGAAAAAGGAAGAAGAAACTTACCTGCCGAGGTGTGCCGATCGACACACATATGGTGTCGATCGACACCAAGAAATCAGGTCCAAATCAGATCAATTGATCAGGTCGATCCGCGGCTCCATCTATTGGTCTTCTCCTCGGGTGTCGATCGACACACTCAGTGAGTGTCGATCGACGCTTGACTCTTTGTTTTTTTTTTTTTTTTTTTTTTTACTGAAACACTTAAGTAAAAACGTTAGTAAAACAAAACGAAAATCAAAACTTACATACTTACCAGTGGGTTGCCTCCCACTCAGCGCTCGTTTTCAGTCATTAGCTTGACATGCTTAGGCGTTTGGATCTTTGGGAAGTGTTGTACCTCCCTTATCCGTTAGGATGGTTGCAACTCTGTCCTTTGTTCGACCTTTCTTTGCAGCTCCCCCAGACTTATCAAAAACTATTCCTGGAAAAAGTTTCATTGTGTTTTCCATCATCTGTTGAATGACTTCTTCACCTTTCTCCTCTAAGTCTGAAGGGATGACGATCCTGATTTTTGCAAAAGACTTTGATGTCCTTTTAGGCTTCGCCTTGGTTTGATTACTTCGCTTTCCTGCAGAAACATCAATAGAAAAACCAAGCTTTCGAGAAACTCGATGCTTGCATAAGTGCGAAACAGTTTTTTCACAGTTTAAATTCTTATTGACGAAAATAAGAGAATTAGAAATAAGAACATGAAGTTCATACCTTGGCTCTTTCGGAGGATTCTCAATAAAGATCGTCATGGATAAAGCTTCTTCAACCTTTGGTGAGACCTTTCGAGCTCTGGGGAATGGAAGATTGGGAGTATGGACCTTTTCCTTAGACGATTCAGGCGTTTCGCGAAGTTTCGACTCAGACTGGGCTAGGTGTTGAGCGACGCTGGGGTGGTGTCGCTCGACACCATTATCAGATTCAGATTCTGCGTCGAGTTGAGCGTCGAGCGATGCTGCTTCATCTTTACGTGTCGATCGACACGTGTGTGTAGTGTCGATCGACACGTGATCCTCTGGTTCGGGTTTTCGATTTTCTTCAAGTGTCGATCGACACAAATCCTTAGTGTCAATCGACGCTTGCTCTGCAACTCCGAAAATTGCTTTAAAATCATCGAAAAGGCCCTCGTCTTCCACTGGAATGGTATCGCAAGCACGCTTAGAGTTCATAGCAGTCTGCGCATGAAGAAATTCGTCTTGCCACTTGATAGAATCAGCAGCTTCAGCAACCTGAACATCCAACTCCTCAAGATGAGTTCACAAAGCTTCGAGCTTCCCATTCAGGTCAGCGTACATCGAATCCAGCTTTTTGTTGAAGTCCTCAGTCAATCTCTGCTGTCCTTCGAGGAGCTTCGCAAGCATAGCCACCATCCTGCTCTCTGATGATTGAGATGGAGGCGTTTGATAGGTTGAAGCACCATAGGTCCTCTCTTGATCGAACAATCTTTCGTCCCTCTGAATTAGGATTCTCTGCATATCCATCTTTGTTCAGGCATGAAAGTCAAAACAAAACAAAAACAAAAACAAAAATAGTTAGTAAAACAAAGAAAAATAAAGACCTAGACAAAATCCTAGTAATAAAAATCTAATGGTATGAGTCCCCGGCAACGGCGCCAAAATTTGATATTGCTCAAATTTCCTTTGAACTACTCTCTCAAATTAAGAGATCAATTGTAGCACTTAAGGTTATCGAATCCACAGGGAATCAGGGACACAATAGATTATTACTTTCAGACTAAGCTAGGCAAACTATAATGTATGAAAAACCAAATTAAACAAGCAAGCAGGATAATAAGCTTTAAATCAATGAAGATAAAAGTTAGGTTCAGGGAAATCTCACAAGAATCAGAATTGTAGATGATAAATAAAAGATATGATTATTAATGCTCTTGTTCCTAAACATGCACACGAATGTAAAACAAACCAGCTCTCGCTGTGAATATTATCTATGCTTAAACCCTAGACAACCAACTGTTGTTGCGAAATTAGATTGATCTAAACAAGCATTAAAGATCAGGCACAATTGTTCACAAAACCCTAAACCAAATCTCTTTGCGAATAGGTATTTTGCTCATCAAAGACTAGTTCAAGCAATCAATAACACTGTCGTGTTTATCAATTAACCTAAGATCAGATTCTAGTTCATGACACTAAAATCAGCATTAACAACAAGTCAAGATGAAGAACTTCTAATGATATTATCCTAACAATGAAATCAGATCTAGCAATTCATCAAAACCCTTAAAAACCCTAAACCTAACAGAGAAATTACTCAGACATGTTTAATGAAGCACAAAACATCTTTATTAGAGATATCTCTTAAGAGTAAATTCTAAAAACAATAAAATAAAGCTTAAGCCTAAACAATGGCTGTAAATACATATATATAGGGTCTCGAACCGACTAGAAAAGAAAGTAAACATCTGGAAATTCCTTCGAAAAAAACGGAAATCTTCAATTTGGGCTTTTTGGCTCGTCTGGCATGTCTGTCGATCGACGCAAAATGCTTGTTGATCGACACGACACTCTCTAGAAAATCTTCTTGTCTCACCAGACCTCCTGTCGATCGACGCAAATCTCTGTTGATCGACGCTGGCTCTGCTGGCAGATTTTGACTTTTTGACGCTTCATTCCGCAATGCTCCAAAACTTCCAATAAACATCTTTTCTGCTCCAATCGGTCTAGTTCCTGTAAAGACTCTAAAAACACATAGAAAACACCAAAAGACTCTAAACATGGACTTATATCATGGTTGAAAACCGGTAAAAACCATGATATATCAACTCTTCCAGACTTAGCTTTTTGCTTGTCCCTAAGCAAAACAGTGTTATCACTCCTTTAGGAACCACATACCTTTGCAAAGCCATTTGGTGATACTTCGATGTTTCCCTAGAAGCTTAGCAGTCCTCCAGATTGAATCCAAACCCCTTATAAAATCTCAGACTTTCAGTCGCAGACCCCTTTAGTTATTTAGGTGCGGTTTCATCGAGGGAATATCGATCGCAGGACCTTCTAGATTCTTTCACTTCCTTGAACACTTTCCTGCGTTTCACCCTCTCTCTTCCTTCTGAAACTGTATCCAATTAAGGATATCATAGAGATGCAATGCCTTTGATGATTGAATTTTTGTAATGGCGGGTACCTCAGCAGAGGGTCCTTTACCACCAGAGCTTGAGCGTTTTATTCTGGCATGCTTGCACTTTTCTATAGACTTTTTTCTCCCTTTTTTTTTTTTTTTCTTGGCAGAAAAGTCATGATATATTAGGGTGAAACGCATGATGAAACTATATATAGGGTACAAAGGCAATTCCCAACTGATATATCATGACTGATATATTAGGGTTGTCATTGGTGATGGTCATGGTCTCCCGATTTCAAACACAGGCTCGGCTTCTATTCCCTCTAATACTCGTGATTTATCTCTTTCACAAGTTTTACATGTTCCGAGCATAGAAAAGAACTTGATTTCGGTATATCGTCTCTGTGTTGATAATAATGTGGCTGTTCTGTTTGATCCTTGGATGTTTCAGGTGAAGGATCTAATCTCGGGTCGTCCAGTGGCAAAGGGAAATGTTAAGGATGGGATGTACGAGTGGTCGCCTCGCTTGTCTTCATTTTGTGCTTTTTCTAGCTTTAAGACTTCTTTTTACGATTGGCATTCTAGACTAGGGCATCCTAATGTTGAGCTTTTGAATAAGATGGTTGCAAGTTTTAATCTCCCTTTATCTAATAAAGCATCTTCTTCGTTATTTTGCAAATCTTGTACTCTTTACAAAAGTCATAAAAAGCCGTTTGGAGACAATACTATTCGGTCCTCTAAACCTCTAGATGTCATTTACTCAGATGTTTGGACATCCCCTACCCACTCATTTGATGGGTAAAAATACTACTTGGTCTTAGTAGATCACTTCACTAGATATACTTGGCTTTATCCCTTAAAGAAAAAGTCTCTAGTCTTCGAAACCTTTGTTAAGTTCAAAGCCTTAGTTGAAAATAAATTGCAAACCCGCATCGTTACTCTTTACTCTGACAATGGTGGAGAATTTATGGTTATGGCCAACTTCCTAGCCACCAATGGCATCACCCATCTCACGACTCCTCCTCATACTCCCCAGCATAATGGTGTCTCCGAAAGGAAACATCGTCATATTGTCGAGACGGGTCTTGCTCTTCTCAGTCACGCATCCCTTCCTGTAGAGTTTTGGTCGTTTGCCTTCTCGACTGCTGTCTACTTAATCAATAGACTTCCGTCTTCTGATGTAGGTTTCCAGGTTCCCTATTCACTTATGTTTAAGGAACAACCTAACTATGAAAAGTTAAGGGTCTTTGGGTGTTTGTGCTTTCCATGCCTTAGGCCTTACACTAGCAACAAACTCGAAGCTAGGTCCTCACCATGTATCTTCTTAGGATATTCTCCAACTCAAAGTGGGTATCTGTGCTTTGACTCCACTAAATCTAGGCTCTATGTCTCTCGTCATGTAGAATTCTATGAAGACATTTTTCCAAAGTCTTGGGAATCTCCTTCGTCAACTTTGACAACTCCTTCTTCTCCTAACACGGTCGAATCATCCTTGACTGCAGCACCACTCCCACATCCCACTACAAGGCTGGAACCGAGTCAAGATCCTTCATCTGGTGAAGCCCACACTCCTGTCTCCACCTCAGCTTTTGTGCCATCGTCTAACTCGGGTTCTGCAGACTCAGTGTCAAACGCCACTCCACCAGTGTTGACCGTCACTCCACCAGTGCCGATTGATACGCCACATTCACCCGATTTCAGATCAGACAAGAACGTGTCGATCGACACGTCTGGTGGTGTCGATCGACACGTGCCTGTAGCACCTGCTGATTCGTCTTCTTCCTCTGATAAAGAACTTGTATTTGATAATGCTCATCCGATGGAAACCAGGGGTAAACATGGCATTCAAAAACCTATTCACAGGTATGGATTTCTAGCTAAGGTTTCCCCTAATACTTATGATGACATTGAACCCACTACATATCGACAAGCGTTAACTACATGGCATTGGAGACATGCCATGACTGAAGAGTTTGATAATCAGATTACTGAGGAGACATGGGATCTAGTTCCTCCTGATGGTGTTGAGAATATTGTGGGATGTCGATGGGTGTTTCGTATCAAGCGTAATCCGGATGGCAGTGTTGAACGTTATAAAGCAAGACTAGTTGCCAAGGGATACAATCAAAGACCGGGTATTGATTATTTTGAAACCTTTAGTCCAGTGATCAAGCGTGCTTCATTGCTTCTTGTTATAAGTTTAGCTACCACCTTGGATTGGTCTCTTCGTCAACTTGATGTCAATCATGCCTTTCTTCAAGGTCCGCTTGAAGAAGAAGTTTACATGGAACAGCCTCCGGGTTTTGTTGATGCTGATAGGCCTCACTATATTTGTAGATTAAAGAAGGCTATCTATGGTTTAAAACAGGCACCGCGGGCCTGGTATAATGCTCTTCGGTCCTTTCTTCTTAATGCTGGCTTTACAAATTCACTTGCGGATGCCTCGCTATTCATTCATTCGGCTGACAAGGTCATTCTCTTCGTCCTTGTTTATGTTGATGATATTGTTGTCACAGGCAACTCTCCGGAGAAGGTGCAATCCTTCATTGATCTACTTGGGGCTCATTTTAAATTGAAGGATTTTGGTGCATTGAGTTATTTTCTTGGTATTGAGGTAGTTCGTGATTCAACAGGGCTTACACTTACCCAGTCCAAATATATCACTGATCTGCTTAGTCGTGTGAATATGCTTGAGGCTAAGCCGGTTCTCACTCCCATGGCTGACAAGCCTTCGCTCACACGGCTGATGGGGACTGTACTTGATGATCCCACTGAATATCGCATGGTACTTGGTAGTCTTCAGTACCTTATCTTCACTAGACCGGACATTGTCTTTGCTGTTAACAAGCTGTCTCAATTTATGCATCAACCGACTACTGAGCATTGGGAAGCTGCTAAGCGTATTTTGCGTTATCTTTGTGGTACTCGGCATCTAGGTCTACATTTCTCTTCATCGAATACACTGTCTCTCCATGCTTATTCTGATGCGGATTGGGCAGGCAATAAGGATGACTTTTCATCTACCGGTGCACATCTAGTTTATCTAGGTAAACATCTCATCTCTTGGTCCTCTAAAAAGCAACCGACTATTGCTCGCTCGTCTACTAAAGCCGAATACAAGTCTGTGGCCGACACTGCGTCTGAGGTTCAGTGGATCTTATCACTTTTATCGGAACTTAAAGTCAAGTCCACCTCTCCTCCTGCGATTTATTGTGATAATGTGGGAGGTACTTACCTTTGCGCTAATCCTGTGTTTCACTCTCGCATGAAGCATGTAGCAGTTGATTATCATCACATTCGGAATTTGGTTCAAACTGGTGTATTACGAGTCTCTCATGTTTCATCGGCTGATCAACTCGCTGATTGTCTCACTAAACCGCTTCCAAGGTCGCAATTTCTTCCTATTGTGTTCAAGATTGGACTCATTTCACTACGTCCATCTTGAGGGGGCATGTTAAGGAAATAGAATATATTTGTAATTATGTCTGTATATTCTTTAGGTTATTCTCCAATAGTTTGTATAAATACTCTAGTGTATCATTCATTTATTTATAAGAGAAAATCTTTTCTATAGTTTGTACATGTATATAATTAAATTTCTAAACATTTTGTGTTCTGACTTTATGAAGGTTATAAAAGACCATTGTGGCGACCTAGAGAGTTGCGTTATCCATTCTTTCTCACTCCAATGTCTAGATAGGATGCTCCAAAGTTGGATCGACACAGTGATTCGCGTGAAACACACAAAGGATCTCACACTCGTAACATATCCAGTTAGTTGCACCAGACGTTACAATGAGCATCATGATCTTTACTTGAGACAAAACACATTTTCACATCGGAGCCTCACTTCACTGTCACTTGGTGGATTCTGTCTATTTAAAACACATGCCTTAACCAATTGCTCGAACCTGAAGATCCTCAAGTTGTTAAACATCTTAATCATCGAAGTTGATGTCCTTACAAGAGTGTTCTCAGCTTGTTCCTCTCTCGAGGTGATTGTATTTGAAATCGAGTGCCTTTTTCGGCATGGGGTGTTGAAAATTGTGAACAATAATTTAAAGTTCTTGAAAGTGACTACACATCATAGGATTGATAAGATTGAAGTGCATGCAACTTGTCTACATGTTCTTGACGTTGGATTTAATAGATTTGAGAGAGAAAACGTCATCATCGATGCCCCAAACATCCGGTTCAACAGAAACTACTGGATTGCTCGCAGTTTTCCTAATGCTCACATGAGCTACGACATTTCTGCTCTCGCTCAGGTAAAAAAAATTTCATATTTATAAAATAATATTAGACATAGTATGACATGGTTGATGTCATGATCTTAGGAGAAAACAAGCCTTTGGCATGAGCTTATGGTGAGTGAGTATCATGATAAGAGACGTCGTGGATCTCTATCGGTGAGCGTTGATATAACTAATCCGATAGAAGTGGAGATATTGAAGGAAGTATTGCTTATGTGGTCTGATGAAATGAAAGAGCTTGAGATCTTGTTCAAGGTATAAACATTCATTTCATGGTTAGATTATAATTTGGTCATATATTTCGATCACTTTCTCACTCACATTTCTCACTTTTAGAACAACAACGCTCCAGGAGAAGAAAGTGAAACATTGTGGGAGAGTACAAAACCGTTCCCTAATGCCGCCTTCCGCGTTCACACTGTGTGGATTTATAATTTCAACAGCTCCATCAGAGAGGAATTTGCGTTAGCTTCGTGTTTTGTGACGCAAAAGACAGTGACTGAGAAAATGATGATCGAGACGTCGAAGTTTTCTTCAATGAAGAAGTTGAAGGTAGAAGCAGATGTGGCCAAGCTAGTGGAAATTGCTAAAGATAACGAAGATTTTATCATCGAATGCTTTTGATGAAATTTGGATCCTATCTATCCTTTGCTAGTATAAACTATTTATTACTAGCTTTTTCTTTATTTTTCTTTGAGGATTATAATGTCGAGAATTGTGTTTTTGAATTTGTTTCGTGTTAAAATGTTTGAGAATTGTTGTGACATCATGATCCTAATATTCGATTTTTTTTTTGGATAATTATTTGAATTTCATTAAATAATGAGAGGGTTTGTAAAGTTTACAAAAGTTGCTGAATCAGAGAGGTAGATAGATCCTTGCCAAAAACATGTTGAAAAACAAGGAAAACCCTATATTAGAAACCGAGTATAGATTTACATTGTTGCCTTTGTGATATTTGAGATTTACATTTGTGATATTACCAAAGCATGTATGCCTTCACGATGAGGCATTCAAATAAACCACCATTATTGCCTTTGTGATATTTGAGATCATTTACATGTCTCTTAATATGAATATTATTTGATTTGTTTCGTTGCGTTCTTGTTTTGGTTCATGAACCGATTTTGGATTTAGGCGTTATACGACCATCAAAGGCGAAGATTTCTAAGTTCACTTTTAATTAAACATGGATAATGGACACAAAATCGCCGAGTAGATCTTTTACCTTTTCTTCGTGTATTTTTCTAGAATTTCGAAAAGTGGTAAAGATAGAGTCGATAGTTTTTAACTTATGTGATTATCACAAAAAGGAAAGCACAAAATTTATACGTTACGAAAATCTCACACATCTCATACCTAATAAAAACTTTCTAGTCCACATATAATTTACACAATAAGACAAATATAATTTACAATTGAACATAAACTTGATAATGTCCTTACCAAGAAAAATATTTTTTCTATAAACTTGATAATGTCCATAAACGAGACGGGCTAAACAAAGTACAAAACTTTGAATTTTAAGAGAAGGAAAATCTTAAACACTCCAAATAAAACAAAAACAATTAAATTATTAATTAGGGGTTTATAACCTTTTGGTCCGAACCCAAGCAGCCGTTACATTATCACTCTCGTGTCTTTTAACGAAACAAACATCTTCCATCTCCTCTCTCATTCTAAACTCCGTTTGTCTTGCATCCGCTCTAGTTTCTCTCTTTTTTAAACAATGAACACACGTTCACAAATTGCACTTGATGCAAGAAAGAAGAGGGTTCGATGTACCATCGATGAGAAGGATTTGATCAGTAAGCTTCCCGATGAAGTATTACATATGACCCTCTCGAGATTATCCACCGCGGAGGCGGTGAGAACAAGTGTTTTATCGTCACGATGGGTAGATCTATGGAAATGGAGACCTACTCTTGAGTTGGATTTGAGAAAGGACCTAGGGTTCGAGAGACCAACCATAACTTATCCTTTGCATGAAGTTTCTCAAGATTTGGCTTGTCCATCGACTAAGGTTCGTTAATTTTCTTATTTTTTAGTCAAGTCCTTTAATTTATGAATACTGAAATGGATTGGCCTTTGAAATGATGTTTAGATAGATCGATGATGTTATATATCGTTCTATTGGATTTTGTAGTTGAAGAAATGTTATCCACATAAATCGTGAAATCAAATCTAGGATGTAGTTTACGATTATATGTACCCTTTAAATACATTATTTAATGTTTTTTAAAGGTATTAGATAACGAGAGTTCACGCAAAAAGTTTAAATTATGGTTGTTTTCGATAAAATAACGGTAATACGCGCTAAAGGTAACGGTATTAGATAACGATATTTCGCGGGTAGAAAAAAAATTAAATGATATATGATTATAGTTACATTATTTAATGTTGTTAAATGTATTAGATAACGAGAGTTCATGCCAAAATTTTAAATTATGTTTGTTTTCGATAATATAACGGTATTAAGCGCCAAAAATAACGGTATTAGATAACGATATTTAGCGGTTAGAAAAAAAAAATGATATATGATTCTAATGGCTTTTCAACATATTTTTCTGTTTATATTTGATATTTACTTTCAAATCATGCAATATAGGTTTTTAATTCTCAGCATCTAATGCATGCATATGTTTGTACATAGAAAAATATTAACTAATTTATGTAGTAGTTTATAAAACTTGTGACTAATTTATGTTCTAACTTTTGAAGGTTATAAACAATCACCGTGGCGACCTAGAGAGTTGCAGTATTCATCATTACATATCCCAATGTAATGATAAAACGCTCAAACTCATGATCCACGTAGTGACTCGTCTGAAAAAGGCCAAAGAGCTTACACTTGTGAATTACCCGAGGAGACGTTACAATAATTATGATATGTTCCGCATGGATCCGAACACATTGTCGTATCCTAACCTCACCTCGTTGACACTTTGTGGATATAGAATAATAGGTCCACGTTCCTTCGAGAATTGCTCGAATCTTAAGACCCTCAAGCTGATTAACATCACCGTCTCTCGAGCTAGTATTGTTACGAATATTTTGGCTGCTTGCTCCTCCCTCGAGGTTATTGTGTTGGAACTTCATAACAATGTATATGTATGTGGTGTGTTGAAGATCGAGAACAGTAACTTGAAGCTCTTACAAGTGACTTTCCATGATAAGATTGATAGATTCGAAGTGGTTTCAGCTAGTCTAGATGTTCTCGACATTAGGTTTATCCAGTGTGAGAGAGATTATGACTTCGTCCTCAAGGCACCCAACCTCTGCTTTAACAAAAACTATTGGAATAATCGCGGGTTTCCTGATCCTCACTTGAGCTACAACATCTCCTATCTCGCTCAGGTACAAACAATTACATAATTTAGATATTTAGATAGTACCATATATATATTTTTTGGTTTTAATGTTAAGAGAGTAACATATTTGACATTGTTGATGTTAATAATTCTCTAGGAGAAAAGAAGCGTTTGGCATGAGCTAATGGTGAGTGGTTTTCACAATAAGAGATGTCGGCATGGGTCATTATCAGTGTGTGTTGATGTAAGAAATCCGAAAGAAGTGGAGATACTCAAGGAAGTATTGCTTATGTGGACTACTGACGAAATGAAAGAACTGGAGATTGTGTTCAAGGTACACTAACACTCATTTCATTTTTAAATTAACCAATTATAATCTTATTAAATTTAAATCACTTTTAATTATTTTCACTCATTGATATGTTATATTTGTCTTTTAGAGAAACAATGATCATATAGAAGAAGGTGAATCTTCTATCAATGGTGGTAGAGCTCATAACAAATTGTGGAATGCTACAAAACCGATCCCATTCCGTGTTGACTCCGTGTGGCTATACAACTTTGACAGTACTATTAAAAAAGAATTTGCATTCGTTTCACAATTTGTGACCCAAAAGATGATGACAAGTAGGATGATGGTTGAGACGTCAAGGTATCCTCTAATGAAGAAGTTAAAGATACAAGCAGATATGGCCATGCTAAGGCAACAATCTAAAAGCCTAGGTATCAAAGATCTTAGTATCAAGTGCTTTTGATGAAGCTTGGTTTCTTGATAACTTTGAGAGAATTATATTGGTTTTAGTTTCGAGTTTTCCTACTATTTCTTTTGTGTTTCAATATTTAAGAACTTATGTGACTTAAGTGATCTTTAATGTTTTTGTTTTATTGCCTTCTTGTTATAAATGGTCAATCTTTCTCAAAAGGGCTTTATAAATGGCATAAAGGGTTTTAAGGATTTAGGGTCGATCATTTGTTCCTACATTCATAAGAAGAACATGTATATGACCTATTAAAGAAGATGGAACATATGTGTAGCCAAACAAAGCTAAACTTTAACCCTCCACATAACTTAAACGACGATTTTGGCCTCTGCGAGAAGAAACTACACTTAGCGAGTAGTGAATCATCATTCTTCAAGTTAGTTGATATTCTCCTTCAAATGTTATTTTCTTCTGTCAGCTATGTATTGTTGTTTTACATGGGAATATGTTGTCGATGATCTTCAAAGTCATTACTCGGAATCAAAGTCGGGTTTCAAAGGGTATTCAAGTCCTTGTAGTTCCGGCATTCGCCTTAGATCTTCTTCTGTATATCCTGGGATGAACCAGTATCTCTTATCCATTCCAAATACCTAAAACGACAAATCCCCGAAAAAAAGCCATTAACGTTTTGAAATGATATATTAAGAATAGAAGAAGAAACAAAACCATGAGTTATACTAACTAACCTGTTCAAAGTTTTTCTTCCTACCGAGGTCATACCGCCATTTTGTACTGGTTTTCTTTTCATATGCCTGCTCACAATTCAACACCAAGAAAGTTTTAGCTATGGGATGCACCAAACTCCAAAGACCCGAGCTTGAGAACTTGGGATATACAGTAACTTTAAAGTTTCATTTCGAGAGAAAAAAGAGAAGAGAAGGAATTACCTCTATAGTTGTGGTATTGCCAGCCACCAAAGAAATGTGCATGATCAAGAAACCCATTACGCTCAAAGCAAACGCCAAGTTCAAAACTGTCGTTTGATGAAATAAGGTAAAACTAATCAATAAAATGAAAACTAAATACACGAAACACCCGCATAAGGAAAGTTCACACATACCAAATGCAAGAAAAGTAGTAGCAAGAGTTCCCGGGGTTCCCGGTATTTCTTCATCACTAAAGAAGGCTATGAAATGCGGCATAAGAACCAAAGTCACAAGCGTCGTCTCTAAAAACGTGTAGAACTACATTTCAAAACACAAACATAAGCTGTAAAAAGAGAATCAGATTACAAACTGGAAATTCTATAAAAACTAGTCCAAAATCAAAACTTACCAAGAAAAGAAGAAAATACTTATAATTCAATGCTCCAACACAATTCACAACCCAAACACAATGATGATCCATCTTCAGCACACATCGACCACCTAAATCGATGTTGAACACAATTCAATTTCAAGACTCTACATACAAATACGGTAAAGAAGAAAAGAATCTCATAAGACTTACAAACAGAACAATGATGACACCGAGAAGGTTTCGGTTGATTACACTTTCTACAAAACCGAATTCTCGAATCGGTCTGTAAACCGACAAACTCCAAACTATTCAACGGATCAGATTCACCTCTTTCTTCATCAGTACTTGGTCTCCAATTAGTAGGCACAACACCAGGATCAGTAAAAACAACTGAGAAGTAACTCCACAATAGCATCCCAAGCTACACACAAATATATATAAAACACACACATCCTTTAAACCTCAATCTAATACAGGACAGAATCCAAACTTTGTTGATCATATTGACTAAAGTAGAAAGCTTTTGAGCTCTGAATGATAATTTAGCTAAATCCACAAAACCTCTAACATGACTTGACATCTAAAGCAATAAAAATCCAAACTTTATTGATCAAATTGACATAAAGTAGGAAGCTTTTGAGCACTTACGAGTAAATGGAAGAGGATTAAGATAGTAAGAGCAGTAAGGGAATCAAGGCCGCCTAGAGATAGAGCTGGTCCATAATTAGTCAAAACGACTGCGTAATATGTAACACCGACAACACCAAGAACTAAAAGGATCATGACTGATCCAAGACCTCGTAAAGCTGTACAGAATTTGAATACGTTCCATGCCATTGTTGTACCAGATCTATGCATACTCTAAAGCAACGATCGATTACAGAATTTATTAAAAGAAAAAAAAAAAAAAAAAAAAAAAGAGAGAAATCTAGAGTTTTTTTTTTTGGGGATTTGAATCTGGAAACCAAAAATCAAAAGGGGTTTAAGTTTAAGGAATAATATGAGAGTGATGATTCTTCTTCAGATGCACAAGACCCCATGAAGGGAAGGGAAGAATGAGACTTTTTCTTCTTTTGTTAGATTTGTTTTTTCCGATTTTGGAGCTAACTAGAAATTTCAGACCGGAATAATAAAGATTTGTTTGTAATTTAATGATAAGACTTTTTGAGTCCAATCAGTCTTTCACGATCCCAAAATTTGTATAAATAATCTCATTTTTTTGTACTTTATCAAAGACTATTTATGGCTTTATGCACACATACCGTTCAAATTGTAATTTCGGTCAATAAAGTCAAAAAAACGATATTTCTTACAAAAAAAATGTCCGAAAATAAATTTAAAAAAAAAATTCGCCCACCGTGGGGCTCGAACCCACGACCACAAGGTTAAGAGCCTTGCGCTCTACCAACTGAGCTAGACGGGCTTGTGTTACCATCTCTAAACTTAAATTAATATAGAAGTAAAGTTGATCTAGCTTCTTGAACTTTCAGACAACGTGCCGTTTATAGTCTTCTTTCAGACAACGTGCCGTTTTATTATAGAAATATATTGTTTATTAATATAATCCTCGTTTAAAGTTTGTTAAAGAGTAAAAAGCTTTATGAAGATGGCTTCCATGGCGTCACCGACCACATGCTTGTACCGCATGAACCACAATCAATGCCAGAAAAATCTTTGTATAACCGCCTCGATTCCAGATGAAAAACATCCGAAGCTAATTTCTCGAAGGTACTCTTATCTCTTGCTTAAGACTCTGGTTATCACCGAACCAGTTAACTAAATTTTGAAATTTTTGTGAAATTGGAAGAGAGATTATTCTTAAGAGCAGTGAATTAGCTTTGATCGGATCCATTTTTCAGCTCAGGTACGTTTTTAATCGACGGCTTTAAGTTTTATGATGATGATGATGATGATGAAATGTTGTGTGATTGGTTTTAGTGGGAAGAAACCAGATTATCTCGGAATACAGAAGAATGAGAGATTGGCTTTATGTCCTGCAACAAATAATTGTATATCTACTTCGGAGAATATTAGTGATCGAGTTCATTATGCTCCTCCATGGTAAATCAAGAGCTTTTTTTTTTTGTGTGTTCATTGAAGGATTTTGTAATCTATGACCTTTAGTTGTTTTTTCATGGTGGATAGGAATTATAATGAAGGAAGGAAAAGTCCAGTGAATAGAGAAGTTGCAATGAAAGAGCTTCTTAATGTGGTAAGCATGAACTACAATCTCTCAAGATAGGATTCTTAATGTGGTGAAGAATTGTAGTGTTTTATACCGTTGTTGTAGATTAAGGCGACGAAACCGGATAAATTTACGCCTCGGATTGTGGAGAAGAAGGATGACTATGTTCATGTGGAGTATGAAAGTCCAATCTTAGGAGTATGTAAAGCAAGCTTTCTGTTGTCCCTCTCTCAACACTCATAGCTAAAGGTTTTGAACATAATGTATTTGTGATATTGACAGTTAGTAGATGATGTTGAATTCTTGTTCCCTTCTGGCAAAAACTCGACAGTGGAGTATCGATCTGCTTCCCGTAAAGGGAACTTCGACTTTGATGTGAATAGAAAACGAATAAAGGTAAAGAACATGGAAGGTGAAATATATCTGTTTGAGTGTGAGATCAACTAGCTAATGGTTTATTGTTTTCATCTATGGAGGCATTGAGGCAAGAGCTGGAGAAGAAGGGATGGGTATCAGAGAACAGCTTCTGATTAAGACACAAAAGAGTTTCCAGATTCTAATCTTGTCTTTCAAATTTCTAATGCAATGCCCTATGTCAGAACATTATCATAAATGAGAGAAACAGTGTAATAATAACCCAAGGTTTTGAGAATCATACATAAGGAAACAGTTTTGCAGAAAACTTAAAAGAGTCATGACTTATAACAGTAAAGCAACAAACCCAAGAGCATTTCATAAGAGTAGTACAACTCAAGAAGCCTAATTGTTGATATGGAAATAACAGATGCACCAAAGGAGTTCGGTCTTGATACCGTCTGCCTTTAAGGATCATTATCTCGAGACTGTCTCCATAATACAAGCAAACCATCCAGAAACCATAAGTCAGACACAAACAATTAAGGAGTAGTAATATCTTCAAATTGATACAAAATGATATGCATGACAAAAGAAGACACCAAATGGGAAACTCACGGTGTAGATATCTCCATACTCCAGCATCATTGTTAAACCAAAACAGAGAGACACTGGGTCAATTTAGCACCAGAAGGAAAAATGCCCACGGCTCAGCAGTATGCCCGGCCTAGAGGACAAGCCAGTGAAGCCACAGCTTTGGACCCTAAATTTAGAGGGTTTTCTTTTAGTAAAATTTTTGTTATAGCTATAATTTTTATATAATTTTTAAAAAAATATAATTTTTTTCTACAATAATAATATTCGTAAGATTTTGTTTTTGAAATGTTTTTTTAATGTTTATGGCCTTCTCTAAATAAACATGTTAATTACTCATTTAAAAAATTAATTTGAAATTATTAGTTAAAATTCGAAGTTGAAGCTGATAAAAAAATTATTTGCGGTCTACCAATTGACAAAAAAGATTGAATGGGTTAGCTTTGTCATCCATTGAAACATAGATGGTTGAAAACTCGACAACGTAAGTTAAAAACTTGATTTTGCAGGCAAAAATACAAGAGCTATATTTCAAAAATAAATTCTATTTTGTTTTTTTTTTTTTATTTCTCACTAGCTATTTGGAATTATAAACTGTTTAATGGAGTTTTAATGTGTTTTTTATTAGATTATTATTTTTACGGTATTGGAAAATGTACGAAAATAACACTTTTTAACATATATGCATATGACATCCAAAATGATTGGACCGACACTGCTCAGCAGTCCCAGAAAATCCCCTTGCACTCTTTCCAAAGCTCATCAGATTCCATTCACAACAAAGCTAACTCTCCATAGTACTCACCCATTTCAACGGGTTTGTTGTTTAAGTTAAGATTAAAACCACCATCAACCACTTTCCATTCATTCAGGGGAGAGTCATACCAAATCAACCCACCAAGATCATATACATATGCGAAGAGTATCATACAAGCTCCACTCTTCTATTTACGAGGCATATGGATACTGGAATCACAAGAACCATCTTCAGGATTGTAACCCTGCTTGATCGCAAGATACAGATCTTCTTATCAATTTCCTTTGTGTGAAAAAAAACAATTAATCATGAACGTATGATCCTTAACATCGGGTGATGATTGTCATCCTCCTAAGTTTGTGTCAAGTAATTCCACGAAATCCTATGTGTAATGGAGAGAGTTTCAATCTGCAAATTAGCATAATAAAAATATGAGGTTAAGAGAATTTCAAAAGACTAGATAAAATTCGAATATTAATAATTTAATGTTGACCAAGTAAGTATATACTTACGCATGGAGTTTCTGCAAAGGGAAAGGAGAAAAACAAGAATTGCAAATCCAGCAATAACTCCTACGATGATCGCAATTGATTTCCCAACATGATCTCCATTCGTTGGATCTTAATTACGGAAATAAGATAAAATTTAGAAAGAACTAACTACAGTATTTGACAAAGTACATAAGATAAGACCATGATATCAAGCTAAGAATTTAGATTTTCTAAGAGCAGGATTAAAGGTGGGTGTTAGAGGGTTTTCTTAAGGCTAATTTAATTTAATAAACAATTAAATTAGCACCTATAGCACCCCCAAATTATAATCAATGTGTCAGCTTCTGGTTGGCTGAGAAATAAGGGGAAAAAATAATTTTTTGAGCCCATTCCCATTTATTTTGGGAAAATCGCATAAAAAACCTTTAAACCTTGAAGGTTTAACAATCATTTAACACCGTTATTAAATTAAAAATATGTATAGTGAATCGATTAAACTGGAGATTTAAATCAACCAAAATCTTTGATTTCGCTGAAGAACGAAGAACCCTAATTCCCAAATCGATTTTGGGGTTTTGATTTTTTTCCTCCAGATCCCGTTTTTATTTGTCTTATATATTTTTAAAAAAATTATATTAACTAAACACATTTTTAATTTAATAACGATGTTAACTGATTGTCAAAAGGAGTTAACGTTCTGTTAAAAAAATTTACTATTCCGTTAACAATTTCGGCGGCGCATACAAAATTAGCACCTTGGTGGTTAAAAGTGTAAGTATTGCCACCTTTGAGGTTTAAAGTGTAAGTGTTGCCACCTTGGAGGTTTAAAGTGATAGTCCTTAACCTTCAAGGTTTAAAGTGTAAGTGTGAGCCACCTTGGAGGTTTTTTATGCGATTTTCCCCATTTATTTTTGTTCTTCCTCTGTCGTTCTCTCTCCCTCAATCCCCTTCTCTTCTTCGACCAAAATTCACAGAAATTAGTGGTAATCCAGTGATTTTGGCTAAAATCCATCGGGATTTTGGCTAAAATCCATCGGGATTTCGTCTGAAATCCATCTGATTTGTCCTTTAATCGATCATCTTAAATCAATTGTTGACAGATTCAATCGGATTTCCTTTGAAATCGATGGTTGTTCTGATCAGAGAAAAATCGACAATCAACATGGTAAGATTTCAATCAACATGGTGTATTTGTAGAGAATTCATGTAATCAAAAATATGAAATTGATTTAGGGTTTTTGCATGTTTGAAATTGGGGATTTTTGATGAAATCGAAATTAGGGTTCTTCAGTCTTGTAATGATACTGTAATCCTCTTACTATTAAAAGAGAAGTTGTTTTATTAGAAATGTTTAGGTGTTTTAATTCTATTGGTTTACTTTAAAAAAATTATGACATGGAATGATGATATGTCTTAGAGAAATGATGACATGGCTAATTTTTTTTGAACTTTACATTTAAATCTTCCAATTAAAAACAATTCAAAACAATAAACTATTTTCCAACAACAAGAAAACTTTAACAACCTAATCGGCATCTCTATTAATTAAATAACCTATTAATGATTGAATTTATTGGTTTTTGAATTCATGACTTAAAAATAAAACTGACGGTTTAAATTTTTTAATTAGTAACATTTCAAATCTAAATCCTCTTACTATTAAAAGAGAAGTTGTTTTATTAGAAATGTTTAGGTGTTTTAATTCTATTGGTTTACTTTAAAAAAATTATGACATAGAATGATGACATGTCTTAGAGAAATGATGACATGGCTAATTTTTTTTGAACTTTACATTTAAATCTTCCAATTAAAAACAATTCAAAACAATAAACTATTTTCCAACAACAAGAAAACTTTAACAACCTAATCGGCATCTCTATTAATTAAATAACCTATTAATGATTGAATTTATTGGTTTTTGAATTCATGACTTAAAAATAAAACTAACGGTTTAAATTTTTTAATTAGTAACATTTCAAATCTAAATGCTATGTTATATTTCTAAATTCTTATGTTGGTTTCATTATGAATAAATTTATTTAATAATTAGTGATAAAATTCAAATATTTTAAACTAAGTGAATCTTGGTGCAAAGAAATTTGAGGCGATTGTCTTTTGAATTTAAAGATTTTCTGTTTTAGATTCAAACACTAATAATATTTCCTTTTCTGAATTTGAATATGTCTGTTCCTTGTTTTGTTAAAATTTTCTAGTGGCCAATAACAATGTTTATAAAAATAAAAGCTGAAAAACAAGGAAAAACTAATTAAACATGTTTTTCTCTTTTCTTTAATTTGTTTTTCCTCTTAATTCCATTTTTTTTAAGTTACCAAATTAAATAATTGTTTACTACTTACGTAAGTAAAGTAATAATATTATGAAAAACATATGTACATAAAAACTAGGTAATTTTAGTGGTGTTATAAGATTTTCTTGATTATGATGAGGATATCATAAATATAACAAAAAACCCTCTCTGCAAATTATCTTGGTATATAGAGCATGACATGATCGAGTGAAAGTTACCGTTTGAGCAATAAGTGGGTTTGAGTAGTTACGTAAAAAAGTGAATCCACATATCAATAACTATAATAAGAAGAACCATGCAAAATTCTGAAATATTTTTCACTTTAAACGCACTTATGAAATTGGATGAAATGAAAAGAGGAAAAAAGAACTGCATTACTTAGACCAAAAAAAAAAAAAAAGAACTGCATTACTAACGAACGAGGTTTAGTTGTTCCAACATATGTTCTTTGAGAAACACGATGACTTCAAAGTGAGTGAATGTTTGAATCAATAAATTTTTTGAGTTTGACCAAATTTAATCAAAATTTAACATCTTTGTAATCCAATTAAACGTATTAGCTTGGATGTTCTTGGGAGTGTTAACCACTAGCTCATTGTTCTACCAAGAAACATATATATTCTTCTTTTGGTTTTTTACTAATTTCTCGAATCTTTCAAATCCAAGAGAAATCAGACTCTTTTGTGTTGGGATAGAAATCATGAGTTTAATAATAAATTAAATGTTCCCAACAATAAGATAAATAGATATTTGCATCTACGTTATGAGAGTTGTTGAAGAAGGACCACACTTTTATTTACGTTTGTGGGAATGAAAAAAGCATGATGACATAATAATCTCATTGGCTTCCCATTACATAATCATAAGTAACTAAAAAATTGTATGATTTTGGTAATGATTTTTTTTTTTTTTGTAATTAAAAATCATGCTATTGATTTTTGGGTTAATTTGCCAAATAGCACAATTTTGAATTATAATTAGTGTAATAACCATGTAATAAATATAATTAAAAAACTAACAATTAGTCTAGAAGAATTTACGATTGTATCCTAGATACATAATAAATAATACATACTAATCTAAGGGAATCAAGGGCAAAATTGTCCATAATACATATTATACACAATAAACAGTAATTTTGGCTATTGAGTAAATTATAATTTTTTGTGTTATATTTGCTAATTTCCTTTGATCCTCCTTCCTATTAAATGCAAAGTTGTTTTAGTTATAGATGATTAGGTGTTTTAATTTTATTGGTTTATGCTTAAATAAATGATGACTTTGAATGGTGACATAGAATGGTGAAAAAGATGACATGGCTTAAAAATGTTTTTATATCTTTTTTTTTTTTGTTAAAGTCTTCTTAATATTTAAGTGTCCAAACAATGCTTAGAAATAATAATAGGGTTTGTCATATGCTCCAATCTCTTAAGGAAATACGAATATTCCAAAGAATAATATTTGTTCATCAACCGATCTCTTGAGGAACAACAAGGGAATAAACTAACTAAATATTCGCTATATATAGGATATTACTCCATTCTCCATGATGAAACTCTACATACATTTGACGGAAAAAAATTCCACATACATTTTTGTTCTTCATATTTTGTGATCGTCGATTTTTTAGAAAGTAATGTTGCAGTACTAAAAGCTTTTGTACCCTCATATTTTAACCATGTGCGGGCTATAATATATTTTAAAAGTACATATTAAATAACATATTGTTGTAGAAATGTATGTATTGTTTTATGATTCGGTAGTTGAAGTATATGATTTTAAGTTTAGTATTTGTAATCTTTCCCTTCAAAATTGCATTATCCTTTGTTCTTTTCAACATCACATTTGTCTTGGCCCTCATGTATTCATCGTCATTTTTGTTATCATTATCATCGTTATTGTCATATTTATCGTTACCAACATGTTCTCTTGGATTAATTTGTAAACCATGTTTTCCAATATTTATATAAACTCTAATAATTGTAGCAACTACATACTTTTGTTTTATTTCTTCTCTCGGTCTTTAATTTGATTCACATCGTGAAATGTTTTCATACAATTAATAGAAAATGTATACTTTTTTCTTTAATAAAAAGAACAAAGAAAAAAGAAAAAAAAATTATAAGATAAGATTGAGAATAGCTTGATAGAAAAATGTTGTAGAGGGTAAATAGCAATAAAATGATGTTTTGCAATAGAGATTGGGAAACAAATGATTAATTAAACTAAGAAACAGAAAATAATCAGTGATGAAAATAACACAACCTTAGTGGTCGACTCAGACCGCATATAGCAACCCCGCCTTGGGGAACGAAATGTACATGGAATTGATGGAGTGCTCTTTAAAAGACACTCTCCCTTATTATAGAATATTGAATCCCACAGCAAATCTTCAAACATGTTAACAAATCAATAAAGAAATGATTATTAAAATTAGCAAATCAGTTTCTGAAATTAGAATCACAGTAAAGAATCCTATATGCAACACCACACACATAAGAAATTGATAGTTGAAAAAGAAAATAATGGAAGTTCTTATTCCATATATATAGGAAGTGGCATGAGCTAGGCTAGGGTATACTTTTTAAAATATATTTCTGCTTGATAAATTCAGTTTTATGTACATATATATTGGATTTTAACTTTATATGTTCTTTGTGTTTAATTGTAGGCTGAAGAGAATCGTAGAAGCATTGAGATGAAATATTATATAAACCAAGAAACATTACTATTTGGTTTCTTGATTTTGGTTGTGTTTGTGTTTTTGTGTGTATAGATTGTATAAAGAAAACTTCAAAGCAAACAAAAAGGGAGCTATGTTTGAAAGATTTGATGGTGACGAATTTGTGTTCTTCCAATACAAGGAGATGATTCGAATAAAAATGAATATACAACAATCTTTGACAAACTAGAAAGAACTCATACTCTTTAACCAGTTTAACCAATAAGAAATTTAAACTTTAAAATTGATATATTTTGCTTATCCTTATCCTTTAAATATGAAATGGTTTTGTATTATGAAATTATAAATATTTTGCAATAAGATCGAGCATGCTTATAATTCTTTATAGCCGACCCGATTTCTATCTCAGTTGGCCCTATACTTCACTTGAACAAGTTCCATGAACTCACAACCACTAATAATAATAATATTAATTATACTTCCGTACGAATCCCTTTTTTTTCTTTCCATCTCTGAAATATTGCATCTATAATATTAATTTTTTAAATACATATAAATTTATAACTTAAATTATAAGACAATTACAAATTTTTTAATTATAATAAATAATAAAACATATTGTTAAATATAAAGTAATTTCTAAGAAAACTAATACATATAAATCTTAACAATGAGATTTCACATAACATATTTCACATAACAGATTTCACACATCGTATCTTATTTATTATAATTTTGCTTAACAAGAAAATAAATTCTTATCATAACAACAAAATCAAATCTCTTAGATTTTCCGAATTTTATTGACTCCTCAAACAAAAATATAACAAAATCCCACTATATATCTTACGGTTTTGATTTCTTTTTGGGATATTCCAAAATATACTCTAAATATCTAATAAACTAAAATAACTATTATACAATCACGTCAAAAAATTTTAACACTCCTAACTCTCTGTATATACGATTTAGCTAAACAATAATTCCACACATCAAAAACTCTCTCCATCCATTCTCACCTATTATCATATTGTCAATCATCCCAAAGCAAAACTCTCATTTCGTAATCTTTGAAAATCTTTTGTCAAGTTCAGAAAAAAAAACAGAAATTCAAAGCTTAAATCATTGTTTTGTGGAAATCCTTCAAGTCCACAGGAAATTCCATTAAGATGTATTGGTAGATGAAGAGGTTAGTTATTTGTATGACAATTTACTAATTTTATTGTCACCATATATCCAATTCGTACTCTTACAAAAAAAATTCTTCCAAAAAAGTTTATTTTCTCTTTCAATATAGGAAACAAGAATCCATGCAACCATCAAAGACGATATGACACCCCGGTTTCAGAGCATATATGGTATATGCGGTATATGCGGAGAGGCTCAAAGAAATTGATTTGGCTACCTATATCACCAAAGTGCACTTATCTTTTCGGTCACAGGTCTTGAGAGAACTCCGGAGTTAAGTGTGCTTGAGCTGGATTAGTTTCAAGATGGGTGACCTACTGGGAAGTCATTTCCAGTACCGTGTGAGTGAGGTCAAAACACGGGAAAATATCGCGTCGTGATTTGCAGGGTCAGTATACAAGACCTCCGAGCCTCCCGGACTAACGCACCGACCGTCGGAGAGTGGGCCCACGGGCCGAGAGTGGACGGGGGCCCATGGGAGGGGCGTTACAAGTGGTATCAGAGCGAACCCTGACATCTGTGAAGAGTCAGATAGTCGGGGTAACGATCTTGGTATACGCAACGAGGACGTTGCGATCTGTTAGTGGGGGTGATTATGACACCCCGGTTTCAGAGCATATATGGTATATGCGGTATATGCGGAGAGGCTTAAAAATTTGATTTGACTACCTATATCACCAAAGTGCACTTATCTTTTCGGTCACAGGTCTTGAGAGAACTCCAGAGTTAAGCGTGCTTGAGCTAGATTAGTTTCAAGATGGGTGACCTACTGGGAAGTCATTTCTAGTACCGTGTGAGTGAGGTCAAAACACGGGAAAAGATCGCGTGGTGATTTGCAGGGTCAGTAAACATGACCTCCGAGCCTCCCGGACTAACGCACCGACCGTCGGAGAGTGGGCCCACGGGCCGAGAGTGGACGGAGGCCCATGGGAGGGGCGGTCGGGGCGTTTCAAGTGGTATCAGAGCGAACCCTGACATCTGTGAAGAGTCAGATTGTCGGGGTAACGATCTTGGTATGCGCAACGAGGACGTTGCGATCTGTTAGTGGGGGTAATTATGACACCCCGGTTTCAGAGCATATATGGTATATGCGGTATATGCGGAGAGGCTTAAAAAAATTGATTTGACTACCTATATCACCAAAGTGCACTTATCTTTTCGGTCACAGGTCTTGAGAGAACTCAAGAGTTAAGCGTGCTTGAGCTGGATTAGTTTCAAGATGGATGACCTACTGGGAAGTCATTTCCAGTACCGTGTGAATGAGGTCAAAACACGGGAAAAGATCGCGTGGTGATTTGCAGGGTCAGTAAACATGACCTCCGAGCCTCCCGCACTAACGCACCGACCGTCGGAGAGTGGGCCCACGGGCCGAGAGTGGACGGGGGCCCATGGGAGGAGCGGTCGGGGCGTTATAGACGATATGCTTAAAAAGCATCATAATGTTCTTAACTACCTAAAAGAAGGTAATTTAGTAACATTCAAAGCTTTCCCGCTGAAGGACTGGCCCGTACGTTATAATAACTTCAATATTAAAATTAAATATGTTGTCACAAAATGTTCATACCCGCAAATGGTGCGGGCAAGTCACCTAGTTGTATTTTAATCTGTGATTTTAGCTTCAATTTGTCATAAATACAATTCATGTGGTTGTTCATCTTCTTTCGGATTGAAACCAAAGAAAAATTAGGGTTCTTTGCATAAGATTACAACTGTTATCTGTTCTTAGCTTCATTTACGAATTATGATTTTCTAAGATGTACTAGACTTTTGGACTGTGTGATATTGATTAAGCTATAAAGAATATGGAGTATAAAATGAAGTTGGAAATGGGGACATGGGGGGCTATGCCTATAAAGAAAAGAATATTATATTCAAAATAAGATTCTTTTCTGACCAATCATATTATAATCATGATACTCGAATTTTCCAACAAATAATTTAAAAGACTAACACTAGTTTATTCAATACTTAATTGTGTCAAAATAAAAGATGGGAAAATTTTATGATTTCTTCAGATTTCTCGTGCTACAAAGAAGCATTTAGTCTCGTGATTTTTCTAATGTATAAGCGGCGGAAGTTTAAACCAAGTCAAATTTCACACATTTTTAAATAAAACTCACTAAACTTTTAAATTATATACCTCCTCCATTCTCTTTTAAATGATGTTTTAAGAAAAAAAATTTGTTTTTAAAACATTCTTTTTTTATATTCTCAATGCATTTTTAATAAAAAAATAATTGTAAATTGTAAATTTCAAGACACATTAATTATTTAGTGCAAAAAACAAGACATTCATAACTAAGAATTAATGTGTCATACAAAAAAGAGAGGGAGTAATCAAGTTACAAAGCATATTTCACAAAGATAATTAGCAAAGCCTAATGTAACGTAATCGAAGTAATACAATTGAAACTCGATAAATCATCAAAAATCGGTTTTAAATTTATAATGAACATTTATAATTAAAAAATGAGTTAATAAAATATGGATGATTAGGGGTGGACAAACGGGAATATGGGACAGGATCTAACGGGAACGGGACTTATAGGATTAGAAAAATACGTCTCATTTATGTCCCATTTCAAATTTGGGACGGGAACGGGATAAAACGGAATGGGATGGGACAGGAACGGTACGGGAAATCCCATAAAATAACCGAACTCAAAAATTAGATTAAACAATGCTTCAAATTGTAAATATGTATACAACAAACTTTTTCATTTTATGAAAAAAGTGTTTAAATTAAAGAAAATTCAATTGTATTTCATAAAAGTTAAAAATTTAAAATAAAATAAAAACCATAATCTTCAAATTGAATCAAACTTAAATCATATTAAACCATATTTCATATTATCCCATTAAAAAATAGATATATGTATATATCCCATATTAAACCATATTTCATATTATGCTTATAATTTCATAATTTCATATATCTCATATCCCATATTAAACCATATAAAAACCATAATCTTCAAATTGAATCATATATCTGATATCCCATATTAAACCACATTAAACCATATTACATATTATCCTTATAATTTCATATTATCCCATTAAAAAAAAATATATATATATATATATTTATAGTTATATCAAACGGGATTTTCAAACGGGACTTTGGGATATCTCGTTCCCGTCCCGTCCCGTCCCGGTCCCAATTGGGAATTGAAAACTTGTCCCATATGGGAATGCGGGAAATATATAGGACAGGAATTCGGGAATGGGTACGGGACGGGAATTATGCCCACCCCTATCGATGATAAGTGGATTTATGGACTAACCTGAAGTGAAGTCGTAGTAACCAGAAACCAATAACAAGCATAACACTGAGCCAAGTAAACCTCAGCTGCAACCGCCGAACCACAAAGATTCTTTAACTTCCCAACAGATTCCGCAAGACAAGCCGTACAATCACTAGCCATCAAGTCACCAACACACTGAGCATAACCTTCCACTAAACCGGACCGGCTAACTGTATAACCAAGTTGAGTCGACTCAAGATCCGACAAAACATCATCTCTTCGTTTAAAAAAATCATAATCATTCTCAACACTCTTGGAACTACACTTCTTGTACCTAAGACTCGTGTCTTGTTTCCCAAGAAAGTCATTAGTCTCGTAATGTAAGAAACAACCTTCGAGTTGGAGAGAACTCAGAGAAGCACCATAAGAGTAAGGACAAATGAGAGTGATTTGATCGACGGTGTTTTGGATACATTTTGAGCAGTCCGATGATTGGAGATCGTCACGGCATTGGTAAAGACCAAATACCGCGGTGGAGGAGGAGTTTCCGACTGCGAAGCTGTTGAAGGAAGAGGAGGAGGAGGATGTGACGACGGAGGAAAGGAAAGTGTTGCGGTTTGATTCGAAAGGAGTGTTTGGTGTGTGTTTTTCAGGTGAGCATCCACCGTAGACGAAGATATGAGATTCTGATGAAGATCTTGAGGAAGATGATCAAAAGAGGAAGAAGAAGAAGAAGAGAAAAGAGAAAGAGTCTTGTCATGTTTATTTTTGTTCTTTGGAATTGTTTTGGTTTTTTTTATTTTATTGGATGTTTTTATTTTATTTTTATATCAAGAGTGTGATCAATTGCTGCGACCAGACGCAGCGTCTAGACGCAGGATGCTGCTGCCGCTACCGCTAGCGGCAGGTAAACGAACTATACACAAACCAAGAACGATGTCATTAAGTAAGGGCGTATATTACGTGTAGTGGTCGACAACTTCAACATCGGGTTTGTTGAATCTAGCAGCTAAATGCTTCTCAGCAAGAGCTAAACCAACAGCATTCAAGAGGACCTGCATCACAACACAACTGTAAACATAGATACACAAAAGCTACTGTAATTTACATGAACCATGAACCAAAAGAAGCTAAATCTCAATTCCAGGAGTTTCGAAATTCCCAAAATTATATAATGGGCCTCAAATCGGCCCAACGAACTCACCGATCGATCTTACCGAATATCACAACTTTTGTTTCAATAAAGGTTCATACCGAACACGTCACACATATGAAAATTGCAGTAAAGTACATATTCAAAATTATTTGTCTGTCTTTTTCTTGTAGGAATTATTGCTGGATTATATTACTTAAGTAGTTGCATTTTGCATCTGGATCTTACATTTCTACTATCATTGGCAGACTGCTAGCCGGAAAGTGTTGCTAGATGTGCTTCCTACTGTTTTGAATGATGTGACCGTGCTAAGCAAATCAAATGCGGCAACTAAAAGTCCTCTACTTCGCAAGTATTTGATCAAGTTAACTCAAAGGATAGGGCTTGTTTGTCTTCCTCATCGTTCACCTTCCTGGCGCTATGTGGTACGTACCTTTTAGCTTTTATAATAGTAGCCGTATAGCAACTTCCTCGTCATGGGTTTTGGTATATTAGAATTTATGGTTTATGCTCTTAATTGACATAATATTTGGTAGCCATTCTCAGTTAATCATCTGTTTACCTTACAGTCTCAAATGGCCTCTCTTTCTAAGAATATATCTACGAGTTCATCCCAAAAGTTGGCCCCTGATCATGCTATTACTGCAGTCTCACAACAAGAAAGTTCAGATGACCAAGAGGATGAAGATATGGATGTTCCTGATATCTTAGAAGAGATCATTGAAATGCTACTCTCTGGTTTGAGGGACACGGTATGTTTAAAGGGTGAGATACTACTGTTAGGCTGATAACTAGAGGTGGTTACATCTCAACTTATATGACTAGATAACCACATGATAGTTTAAGTAACAGCACACTGCATTGCACCTAGCTATAGACTGGAGTGACCAGTTAACATTCAAACAGATCGTTACTTCTTGAATGCTATTAAGCCTATATATTTCTGTACGCCTCATAAAACTGCTAGGCCTGAGTTGGAATTTGATGCGAACTTTTCGTCACTTGAAACTTTCAGTTGCCTTCCATACAATCTCGGATCTTACTATATCTACAAGCATTGCCCTTTCTAAAATTTAGTTTTTTTTTTTTTGAATCGTGTAGGACACTGTGGTTCGTTGGTCTGCAGCCAAGGGTATAGGTCGTGTGACTTCACGACTAACATCTGTTCTTTCTGAAGAGGTGCTGTCATCCGTATTGGAGCTGTTTTCCCAAGGAGAGGTACCCATAATGGATAGCTGCTAGCATGTCTTGCATTTGCTACAATTTAATATCCGCATGCTTTGTCGAGTTGACAGTTATTGTGATCTTCATGATATTCAGGGAGATGGTTCATGGCATGGGGGTTGTTTGGCCTTGGCTGAACTGGCTCGTAGAGGGTTACTGTTGCCTAGAAGTTTCCCGCAGGTCATCCCAGTTATTGTGAAGGTCGTTCTCTATCCCATGCACATGATTACTTATTTATCTAATCAAAGCATACACAGCAGTGGCATCACTCACCCCACTTATGCAGAAGCTTATGGATTTACATCTAAATATCATTTCCAGGCACTCCATTATGATGTCCGTAGAGGTCCGCACAGTGTTGGATCTCATGTGCGTGATGCAGCTGCCTATGTATGTTGGGCATTTGGGCGCGCCTATTCCCACAAAGATATGAAAAACGTGCTGGATCAGCTTGCTCCAGATTTGTTGATAGTGGGCTGCTTTGATAGAGAGGTACTAATTAATACCTCTTTTGACTATAATCTGTTTGCTGTTTCCTGCTTGATTTGAAGAATTGTGGTCTTTGTAGATCTCTCAATATTTAAAGTTTATTGATTTGATTTATCAGGTGAACTGTAGAAGGGCTGCTGCCGCTGCTTTCCAAGAGAACATTGGAAGGCAAGGAAATTACCCTCATGGGATTGACATAGTGAATATAGCTGACTATTTCTCCCTTTCTTCTCGGGTGAACTCTTACCTTCAGGTTGCTGTTTCAATTGCTCAATATGAAGGGTATCTTTATCCGTTTGTGGACGAATTGCTGTACAACAAGATCTGCCATTGGGTATGCTTACCATAGACACTGTTTAATATTAGTTCGTCTCTGATGTCTCTGCAAATCTAATCTCTTATGGTCCTGCTTATTCTCAATGTCAAAATGCCAATTTGGCAACTGACTCGAATTGTTGTTCCTCGCTGTAACTTCCATTTTCATTTACTATTCAATTTTATGGTTCCAGGATAAGAGCTTGAGAGAACTTGCTGCAGAAGCTCTTGCTGCCCTTGTTAATTATGAACCTGAGCACTTTGCCAACTATGTGCTGGAGAAACTAGCTCCTTGTACCCTTTCCACCGATTTGTGCATGCGCCATGGTGCAACATTAGCAGCTGGAGAGGTTGTGTTAGCTCTGCACCAGTGTGGCTATGTCCTTTCTTCTGGTTGGTACCATATACTTTCAACTTTGGCTTGTGTGGCATCTTTGCATATTCACATAAAAATAATTTCTAGTATAGAGACCAAAAGATAGGAACCATCTTGGAATCTAAACCTTATCATCATAGATGTACTCAGACTGTGTTTGAGGTTGATTTTCTGTTAGGGGAGGGAATTCACACATTTTGATGGTTAGCATCATTATCCCTTAATGTCCTGACACACTCTGCTTTTACAGATAGCCATAAACGTATGGCTGGGATTGTACCTGCCATCGAAAAAGCACGCCTTTACCGTGGGAAAGGTGGAGAGATAATGCGTCTGGCTGTCTCACGTTTTATCGAGTGTATCTCGTTTTCACATGTGACATTAGCTGAGAGAACTGAGCGGATCCTGCTTGATACTCTCACTGAGAATTTAAGACATCCCAATTCTCAAATACAGGTACCTATCTTTCTAAATGTCGTGACGTTATTTTTTTTTTTATCCGATAAGCATAATTCATTAGTTAACGAGTTTCACTTACCATGCAGAATGCAGCTGTCAGTGCTGTTAAACAGCTTGTGCAATCCTATCTTGTTGGGAATGATAAAAAATCTGTTGATTTAATATCAAAGCACCTAAAACATCTAACGGACCCAAATGTAGCTGTTCGAAGAGGTTCTGCACTCGCACTTGGTGTCCTGCCATATGAAATATTGACTGCAAAATGGAATGATGTAGTTTTGAAGCTTTGCAGTGCTTGTAAGATAGAGGTAGGTAAAGAAGACGACATATGACTTCTTTACATGAGTTTGTGATTCTTTATAAACAGAATGAAATAACTGACTTTGATGGATGCACAGGTGAACCCTGAAGACAGAGATGCAGAGGCACGTGTGAATGCTGTAAAAGGACTCACATCCGTGTGTGAGACGCTTACTCAGAAAAAAGCTAGTGATCCTGAAAACGATGACTTGTCTCTTTTTCTGCTTATCAAGACCGAAGTGATGGATACTTTACTTAAAGCTCTTGATGATTATTCAGTTGATAACAGAGGTGATGTTGGTTCTTGGGTTCGTGAAGCTGCAATCCATGGCCTTGAGAAATGCACTTATATCCTCTGTAAGAAAGCCGGCACAAATTCACCGGGCGATAATAACAATGAAACGTCATTACTATTTGATTCAAATCTCGCGACCCGTGTAATCGGAGGTATTTTGAAGCAAGGAGTGGAGAAAATGGATAAATTAAGAGAAACAGCTGCGAAAGTTCTTCAAAGGATTTTGTATCACAAAACTATTACCGTCCCTTTCATACCTTATCGAGAAAAACTGGAAGATGTTCTTCCTAACAAAGCAAACTTACAATGGGCGGTAAGTAAATCCTGAAGACTTTTCTGCTTTGTTGGTTTCAAAAGGGTTTATCTGACTGTAAGTTGTTATTTTCTTCTGTAGGTGCCGACTTTCTCTTTCCCACGTTTTGTTCAGTTATTAGAATTCCCTTGTTACAGCAAAGAAATGATATCTGGATTAGTAGTATCGAGTGGAGGATTACAAGATTCACTTAAAAATGCTTCACTCTCTGCATTACGGGAATATATGAGGGAAGGTAAATCTAAAGAAAAACAATCCAAAGAATCTGCAATGTGTGACGACATCCTCTGGATACTTCAAGAGTACAAGAAATGCGACAGAGTTATCGTACCCTGTCTAAAAGTAAATACGCCACCTTATATATTAAGTTAGTAACTTCTAGGCTCTATATCGTTATGTCTTAACACATTTCGTTTTTTACACAGACCATTAGGGACCTCCTCGGCAGCAAGATTTTTCTGAACCAAGAGGTTGGTTTTAGACTTTTATCTCTTTCGATACATTCTACATAAAGCTAATAATTTGTCATTTTATTTCAGGCTTATACGTTGAGTTTCTACTTGGGTGTGATGGATTCTCTAGCCATGGAACTACGAGTTTCAAAAGAGGTCGCAAAGCTTAAAGCAGGCGTTGTAATCTTTGGATATATCGCTTCAGTCTCGGACTATCAGCAAACAAGCCTTCTCTCAGCTTCTAGCATTCCTTGCGCATCGATACCCAACGGTTCGATTTCATACAACATTCTATCTACATCTTAAAAGCATTTTGGTTTACACTTTTTTTCTGTTCGAATGAATCCAGATTCGTCATGAGGCAGCAGTCGAAGTATATCTTGCGCTATTTCAAAACAGAATCTTAGTAACAGAGGACAAGATTGTGAAAGTGACTAAAATAATGTTTTGGTCTTGTTGGGAAGGTGACATTGAATCAACCCAATGTCAGAGGTTAGAATTGTGTGAATTGACTGGTTTAGACCATGGAGTAGTGTTCAAAGCCAGAAACAGAACAGTGACTAGAGATATCCCGAGGGATAAGAGGACTGCTTCGGACGAGAATGCGTCTTACTCATCCCTTGTCGATTCCTCTGGCTTCTGATTGGTAAGCATATGCATTCTCCTCGAGTCAGATTTTGATTGAATATTTTTATGTTTTGTTTCGTTTATGCAATTTAGCAATGAAATTTATTTGAATGCAATATTAAGGAAAACACAAATTAAGAAACTCTAATCTTCATATTAAAACTAACAAAGAGACTAGTGATTAGTAACCATAAACCAATGTTGAAGTATGATCGGAAAATCTAAAAGATGAAAGTTTTGAAGCATTGTGGATGCGATGGTTCTGTTCCTTCTACATTCGTGTTTTTAATACAGTTTGACAAAGTTAATTGGGTTATAATAATACAGCAACATTTTTTCCGAATAGAACAAAACATCACTAATCATATGTAACAATCCATACAAATATATGTTCCAAAACAAGAAAATACAAAGAGGAAGTAAAAAATGGAAATGGTGAAAGGTGGTCCATGAAAAACAGGAAACTAAAGACTATTTTTGCCTCAGAAACATTCACAATTTCACGTTTATCCATAATGTCTGTCCCAATCTTTTTGTCTTCTTTTTTCATATAAACCCAATTAATCAATTTTAGTCATGGTTCGTTCGTGCAAAGACACAACATTAGATTATGGATATAGACAAAAACAAATCACACCACAACACTCTTCTTATATACAAAAAAATCACATTTATTACCAACCAACTAAATATAAAAATTATTCATATTTCTGTTGTAACCTAAGTTTTTATAAAGAGTTTCCAGATTCTAATCTTGTCTTCCAAATTTTTAATGCAATGCCCGATGTCAGACCATTATCATAAATGAGAGAAACAGTGTAATAATAACCCAAGGATTTGAGAATCATACATAAGGAAACAGTTTTGCAGAAAACTTAAAGAGTCATGACTCTTAACAGTAAAGCAACAAACCCAAGAGCATTTCATAAGAGTAGTACAACTCAAGAAGCCTAATTGTTGATATGGAAATAACAAACCAGTATGGTAGATGCACCAAAGGAGCCTTAGTCTTTCCTCAGGGCCATGAGTTCGGTCTTGATACCGTCTGCCTTAAGGATCATTATCTCGAGACTATCTCCCTGTTACAAGCAAACCATCCAGAAAGCATAAGTCAGATGCAAACAAGTAAGGAATATATTGTACTACTATCTTCAAACATACAGTGTAGATATCTCTCTCTGTAGCAGATGCGAACACAGTTTTGACCAAGTCTACGGCTTCAGCTTCTGAAAGGGGTGTTATGGAATCCTACAGAGGCAGAAGACGGAAAATAAGAAATTGAATGATTTATTTTGCGGTTACAATCCGTAAAGTCCAAGCACAGATCGACAAACCTGAGCAGGTAGGAGGAGAGGACTCGGGGACTTGAGCTGATTGTCAAGGAACGGCATGATGAGTGTAGAACCAGAACCTTGTGCACTGTATCCAACCTTCTCGTATGAACCAACAGCGTCATAAGTGAAGACACACCCTTTTCCTGGATATTGACAAACACACAATTTACCTCCTGCTATATAGTCAAAGTAAAACCGCCAAAAATGAGAGCATTTTTACCTTCCTCATCGAGCCCTCCGAGGACATTGAAGGCATAATATGGGAAAAAACGCTTGAAATAAAGCGTGTTGGAAAGAAGCTGCGCCATTGCAGGACAGCTCATCTGCTTGTTATGCTGATGCTGGTAGATCTGCAAGGCATAGAAAAACACTATTTAGACAAGTCTTTATATACAAAGGGAAGAAGAAACAGAACAATCAAAGGAAAACTCACCAAGTGCCTGGATTTGAGAACCTTCTGCAATGCTTTCACATCAGCTTGAAAGCCCGAGGAAGACAACACCGCTTTGTCTGCTCTGGAGGATTAAAAGAAAACAAACAACAATTCTAAGTAGGGTTCTTACAACAGCAGAATTCAATTCAACACACTCTTTTGTAATCTATAATCCAAAGAAGTGCACACATTGTTTTAAGAATACAAATCAACTAAGCAATAAGCCGGATTACAGAATTACAATTACTATGTATCATTCTCATATGTCTTGATTAGGGCGAATTTGACAGAAAATTCAATTGCAAAAACTGAGATCTAGTAACTATCAATTGCAAAAAAAACCCATAATAATAAGCTTGAAATTGAACTATTTCCAGAACCAAATTGCGAATCAAAAGTGCGAAATTTGAGATTGCAACTTACAGTTTATGGATTTTAGAGTAATCGCGACTAAGAATACTGTAACCAGTACTCATCCGAGTATCGGCGGCGATAACACAGTAATCCGATCCAGCAATAGCCACACATGTTCTGCAAAAAACAAACACCGATCAATACAAAAATCAGAAAGAAGAAACCAAAACACTAGACGAAGCTCGAATAAGGGTTAACAATATTCCGTACCCTCCATTGTTATCGTAAGGAGACCAATTCGCGTTTTGCTTAACCATGGTTGATTCGAAAAGAGAGAAGTAAAGAAAAAAGCTAGGGCTTTGATGAATTGGAAAAAATGTCAGAAGCGAGCTTTGGATCTTATTCTTACTTCTGGCTTTGTAAACAAGAAAAGGGGAAAACAGACGGAGACTAAAACGATGTCGTTTTGGGGTTTTTCTAGTGGGCTTTGTTTGGGTTTCAGATTCTTGAGAAGAAGAAAGAAAGAGACTAAAACGATGTCGTTTCGGAGTTTTCTAATGGGCCTTGTTTGGGCTTCAGATTCTTGAGAAGAAGAAAGAAAGAGACTAAAACGATGTCGTTTTCGGTTTTCTAATGGGCCTCGTTTGGGCTTCAGATTCTTGAGAGAAGAAAAAAAAAGTTTTTTTGTCGCCGTATGGGTTCATCTTCTTCAATCTCTCTCTCTCTCACTCATAAGCTTCTTCCATTTTCGTACTAGTCCATTGATAGTCAAAAATCGTTTCTTTTGAAGGTGGGTTCTTCGAAAAAACCTTTCTTTTCTCTATTTCTAACATTCAATTACCTTCTCTCATTCTCTCTTCTTCTGGGTACTAGTAAATCTGGGAACTTGTGTTCAAGTTTGGAAATTTAGGGTTTTAGTGATGGAAGCACTTGTTGTTGATGCTGGGTCTAAGTTCCTTAAAGCAGGAGCAGCAATTCCTGACCAATCACCTGGAATGATAATTCCATCTCAAATGAAACGTATGGTTAATGATGGGTCTGAAAATCCCAACACTGTCTTTGAAGATATCACTCTTGATCCTATTGAAAGAGGATTGATTAAAGATTGGGATGCTATGGAGGATTTGTTGAGATATGTTGTTTACACTGGCCTTGGTTGGGAAGAAGGAAATGAAGGCAATATACTTTTCACAGATCCACTTTCTACTCCAAAGGTTAAAAATCTCTCTACTTTGATTCATTAAAAGAACCAATTTTACTCTCATAGTATCACATTTAGATGGTTTAAGTAGTGAAATGGTGATTTTTTATGTTTAGACCTGATTTGTTTCTGGAAATGTTTGTGCTTTGGAGCAGGCTATTAGGGAGCAATTGGTTCAGTTGATGTTTGAAACATTCAATGTCTCTGGATTTTATGCGTCTGAGCAAGCAGTGTTGTCTCTTTATGCTGTTGGGAGGATCTCAGGTTGCACTGTTGATATTGGCCATGGAAAGATAGGTATTATAAACTTAAAAGTTGCATTTGATTTGGTTCCTTGTGGTATGTAGCTGAGTATGATTAGGATGTTGTTATGCTTTATGTTTTTTGTAATTTGTGAGTGATCTAATAGTTGTTGTTGTATGCAGATATTGCGCCAGTTCTTGAAGGTGCTGTACAACACATTGCCTCGAAACGGTTTGAGCTCGGTGGAATCGAGCTGACGAAATTATTTGCTCAAGAGCTTGGGAAATCCAACCCGTCGGTGAATCTGAGCATTTCTGATGTTGAAAAACTCAAGGAGCAGTATGCAAACTGTGCTGAGGACGAAATCGCTTACGGGAAAACCAAAAACTGTGAAATCGAGCAGCATACACTCCCAGATGGACAGGTTTGTATGACTACAAATCAAAATTCTATAACTGGTGATGCCTTGAACATATACATAACAACGAAATCGTGGTCTTTTATAGGTGATAAGCATCGGGCGAGAAAGATACTCCGTTGGTGAATCTCTCTTTCAGCCATCAATATTGGGACTAGAGGAGCACGGTATTGTCGAGCAGCTTGTCCGGATCATCTCCACAGTCTCATCTGAGAACCATAGGCAGCTCCTGGAGAACACTGTACTTTGTGGTGGTACAACCTCCATGACAGGTAATAATAATAACTTGATACAATATCGTGTTTCTTTCGATACTGTTTAGGTCGAGAAACTGAATGGTTTTGGTGGAATGGTGTTATTGGCAGGATTCGAAAACAGGTTTCAGAAAGAAGCAAGCTTGTGCTCATCTGCAATTAGGCCAATCCTGGTGAAACCGCCGGAATATATGCCGGAGAATTTGGGATTGTATTCGGCTTGGGTTGGAGGAGCGATACTAGCCAAAGTGGTGTTTCCGCAGAATCAGCATGTTACTAAAGCTGACTACGACGAGACTGGACCATCAGTTGTTCACCGGAAATGTTTCTAATCCTGATCCTGAAAAGACCAAAACGTTTGTAGTTGTTGTTATAGCTGAGGATTGTTTTTGCTACTCTATTGTTTAGTTTAACTTTAAGTTAAGTTGCAGACTCCCTACTCAATTTCTCTACTTTTAAACAGCTTACAAGATTTGAATATTTGGACCAAATTAAGTACAACTTGTAAGCAATTGTTTACAAACCGCAAACGTTGTATAAACACAAGAAGTACATCAACCGCAAACCATAAATCCAGTCTTGTATATACCAAACGCAAACGTTATACACGAATCCACCGTGGTTTGTGGTAAAAAGTATTCAAAAGTAAGGAGAACAAACACAAAATGTGTTTTAACTGTCAGATTTCTCTCATCAAACGAAGTATCTGATAATGAAATTTCTCCAAAAGCAATCAAAGCGGATTCATCTTTCAAATTCTCTAAAGCGTAAAATCCAGGCGGTTTATCACGGTTTAACGAAAACCGGCTCTAATCTCTTCAAACGAATACTCAACTTCTTCATCCATTCTCTTCTCAACTGCAGGAGTAAACGGCGTTGTCACCTCTGTCATACCGACTGAAGCTGCCGGAGTTGTAGGTACAGAGACCGGAACCGTGGTTTTTCTGTTCTCTTCATTGGCTTTAGGTGTCATGATTCTCTCCTCTAACTTTGTTGTGTAAGACTCCTTGTGATCTTCAGGGGAATTCAAGATATTGGAAGTAACAGGTGAAAGTGGCTTCCTTAGCATTGGAGACATTCCTTTCTTCGTCACTGCTTTTCCTGTAGCCGAAACGTTCTTTGATCTGACACGACCAGGAAGCTCTGAGTTTCTCCTCCCTACACATACACATTGACATAAATCTCTTTCTTTTGATATCTGTAAATAAGATAGACTCTTAAGTTACTTATTTCTGTTACCTGAAGGAGTTGGAATTGTGGATTCTCTTCTACTATTAGCGTTCTGGTCATAGAAGTTAGACCTTTTGCTATTGAGTGCACCACCAAGGGAGAGTTTTCTGTTCATGGCAGCATTTACTGGAGTTCTCAGTGGTTTCTTTCCGCTTTTAGTCGGGCTTGGTTTTGACCCGTAAAGAGCTTCTTGTTCTGTTATGAGTTGTCCATAGAGTTTCTTCCGGTCCTGAGATGAAAACAACAATGTCAATAATGTTTTTGGCTCAAATGCTTAAGACTTTGGCTAGTAGTACAAAAGAACCAGTTTCCCTTACTCTTTGTCTCTGCTTTTCAAGCTCTTTCTCTTCCCATAGATTCTTGTACTGCTCAAGCATAGTTAAAACACGGACCTGAAGAATGGAGTGTGTTTTTATGCATAAGATGTTGATTTGTAAGTATGCAGAATAGAGTCATTGATCAGTAAAACACTTACACCATCGTATAAGAATTCTTTGCCTCTTTCATCTTCCCAAGCAGTGACTTTAGCTGCCAAAGCCTCCACCATCCCTGCATCAATAGCAGCAGAAACCAATGATTCAAGGTAACCAAATTTATGGTATTTGTCACTTTCGTAATATTACATAGAGAACAAGAATGTTACCAGGAAGTTTATTGACAAGAATACGAGCTTTTTCAGCACGCTTCAATGTAAGATGAGCTCCTCTTCCAGCATTGTACCTATTATCATCCTGAGAATCCAATAATGTTTTAGAAAAAGAGTTGAAGCAGAGAAAGAAAGAGATTGAGATTAAAATGTCTTACTCGATTGTATTCTTCGAGCCAAGACTCTTCTTCACATGCTGTCATCCATTTCTCCACCCTTTCCAGAATATCTTTCCTGCTTGAAGCTTCCTCTTTGACCTTTGCAATCTCAGAATCAATTTGCTCTAACAACAGCTCAGGATCCATCACACCTAAAAGATGAGTGGAAACATTTTAGTATGTGCTGTTTATTTGACCATCATAATGAGCATAACATTATGCATGACTTTGCAGCACTGTTGATTAAAGTGGTTTACCAGATTCTATAGCTTCGATTGAGAAGTTTTCTGATTTCAGAACTTCAGTGGCCATGTGCATCTTCCTTGAAATCTCCTCAAGTTCAAGCTTCTTTCTAAGTATCACCTCTTTGATCTTGGTTATTTTGAGCTTGCTAAGCCTAATGACTTCATCCTCAACCTGTAAAACAAACCCCACATTATCGAAAACATGGTCCCTATACTCTTATAAACAGATAGTAAAACACAGCACGGGTTTTTTTCTGTGCACTTACACGTTTCATGGAGGCAACAGAAAGTATGTTGGCCTCAGTAAGTTCAGACTCAGACAAAGTGATGCTGCAAGTGACACTGTGAAATAGCTTTTGCTCTTCCTCAGGCGTGTCCAGCAGATTCCAGAGCTCCAACAGTGAGACTGCAAAATCTTGAACCTGGAAAAACAAGTGATAAGAGTCAGAAACCATAAAGCACGCAGAAGATTACGCACTACATTTGATAAAGAACTTGAATCCTAACCTTATGCATTCGCTGTAACTTGGCCTTTCGTAAATTCTCAATCATCATATCCAACTTATCAAGAGTACTTCTGCTTACATCTCTGTTGTTGGAATCAACCAGAGATGGATGTATCCCTCTTATCATGTCTTTGAAATCTTCACCAAGCACCGAGCACAATGAGTTAAGCATTTCCAGCAAATGCTCTACCTTTTCCAGTCTCTTACTCTACAGTATGAAAAAGAGTAAGTCCCATATTTCGTTTGGTGAATTTCGGATACTAACATAAGAAAGTAGAGCCAAACCTTTTCATTCTGGAGTTCAGCTAATTGCCTGCGCAATTCCTCCAACTTCTGAAGCGAAAGATCGGTCTCTTCTGCAGCAAACCTCTTCAGATAATCAGTTGAAATTCCAAGTTGTAATGATAACTTCAGTAACTGATCAATGACTTCCTTAAACCGATTCATTCTCTCGGTTTTCTTTTTGCGCAATCCCTCTAATTGCACATTAACATTCTCAAGTTCCTCCTTCAAGTTCTCTCCAACCCTGTTGTTAGACTGCAAGAAACAAACACAAGGGAACAATTTATCATTATCTGCCACAACTCAGAGAGAGAGAGAGAGAGATTCAAAGCTATCAAAACGCTTACATGAATCTCTTGTCCACCCATAGAAGAACCAATCGCTGCAATTTCCGCTCTTCCGATAGCAATTTCTTTCAGAAAATTCGCTTTACACCTACTAGCCTCTTCTACTTTTCGCTTATAAACCGAAAGACACTCTTTCTCAATATCAGCCAAAGCAGCATCTTTTTCATCATCAGTTTCTCCCATTTCATTCCAAATCTCCTAATATCAGAGAAATCATAAACTCTACATAAAAACCTAGAAATGAACAAATTTCGACAACGAGGATCTGAATATCTTTCAAGAAAAAACCTGTAATTGACGAAGCAACAATCCACATGTAGTCTCGATTCGCGAAAATTGCTCCGTAGAATTCCGCATCATGGTGAATTAAAAGAACACGCTTAAATCCACTTATCTCTCAAAATCTGCAGACGAATCAAAAAATCCACAATCAATCCTTTCGAAATCTCTTCGTCGCCTAAACAACAATTCTCGATTATACAAAACTCAGATTCGGAAGCAAATAGATGAATCACAAAATCGCAGTGACTACTACATAGACGGAACAAAGAGAAGAGAAGAAGCGAGAAAATAGAAACTACCTTCGATTAAAGATCAGCGACAAGAAAAAATCTGTGAAGTTTGGAGAAGAAATGATCAAAAGCGAAGAGAGAGAGAGAGAGAGAGAGAGAGAGAGAGAGAGAGAGAGAGAGAGAGAGAGCAGAATTAGGGTTTATAAGAGTTTGGGAATTGGAGAAGGTAACGGATGTGAAATCTAAATTTGAAGAGGGGCGGGAGGAGGGTCCGTTACGATCCGAGGCTCACGATTTCTTTGTTGACGTGGCGTGATCTGAGTCGTTAAGGGAAAATTTTCTTTCCTTTTGTGCTTTACTCGTTTTTTTTGAACGGACTGGATTTCGTAAGGGAGTGATAAAGCTTTTAAATTTTGAAAAAAAGGGGGCTGTTTCGAATTTTTGAAATATAATTGGCTCCATGTTGATACTAAAAATAAGAAAATGGTAACACATAAAATGGAAAACAGTTTAAGATAACACATAAAGTTATCAAATCTTTTTATATCTTGTCACATATTCCCATCTTTAGTGACTGATTGACATCTCTGTTACTATTTGGATTTTACTTTGAAGAAGTCAATAAAATCTATTTTAATTAAATTATGACATTGTTAAACTTTTTTCCTAGTTGTATGATCTATCAAATGAGATTATATATTTCTTATCGTATATTGTTTCTGTTTTTAAAATTTTGTTTCTTGTGTAATCGAGAACAAATACGATACCTTTGAAATGTTTGATATACGATTTTAAATTTCATACAACATGTATAACACTAAAAGGTCTTTTAATGAAATGATATTCATTTGTGTTAAAAGGTATATGTGGTAACTTGTTAATTCCATACAGAATTACAGATACATTCGAACACAAAAATTTAACCATATAATTAGAATAAGATTAAGAGCCTAAAACCCTTGTTAGATTGATACATATGTGGATTTGTATAGTCTTTTTTTCTGCGTTTGTGTTTTGTAATTGTTCTACTCTAGAGTCTAAACTTTCAAAAACCTATGTAATTTTGAGGTCTTGTGATGAAAAAAAAAGACCAAACATGTGCAGAGAGAAATAAAGTGGAAAATATTATTACAAAATAATGCGCATTTCGGACTTATCAGTATAAGCTTTTCGGACTTAAAATGCCAAATATTCGATTTTTTTATAAAATAAAAACAAAAAAACACATCGTCGTCGTCTTCCTCTTCTCCATTTTCTTCCTCTGCTTCTCTTTCTTCATCCTCCTAATGAATCCTCACAAAACCGAAGAAGATCTGTTCCACCATCATGATCTCGGTCCTTCCGACATAATCGTTCAATCACAACCGTCTATTCTCCACCACAACCACCACCACAATCCCGAAGACGATCCGGCGTTTTCTCTCCCGGAATTCGTCCTCTTCCGTTCTTCACCATCCGGTGATTCACCAGGTCACTCCTCCGACGAACACGACGACGAATCTCATCCCCGTACCGGAACCCCCAAATTCGCTAATTCGTCAAACCCTAGGGTTTCGAATGGCGATTTTATCAACCCCGAGCCACATATCTCATCTCAATTCTACACATTCAACGCAGATTCTCACTCTCTCATGATTCGTTGCCTCCGTGAAGGCCGTCTCGCGACTCCGACGGAGATCCGGATCGCGACGCCGAGGTCCGTACTCAAGTCATGGCGTTCCGTGTGGAAAGATCGTAACGAAGACACGGCTTTCCTCACGGCGTGGAAACGGATCCAGGATAAGCTCACCGCTCGTCTCGATCCAACTACTGGTAACGAATTTCTCTGCTTTAAGAACAATTCGCAGCAATTCGTCTCACACCTTAATCAATGGCAAGATATTGTCATGGGATTTCACGGTGATGGTGATTTGAAACACTTAGGGCCTAAAGAGACTATAGAGAGAATTAAGCAAGTTTGGACTGTTGGTGCTAAGTTTTATGGGATTCCTGAGAGTTTTATTAGGGTTTGTGTAGCGTCTTGCGCTATCTGTAATTCTGATTCGGGTTCTAGTTCGAGGCATAAACGGCGTCGGTTTGAGTATACAGAGTCTTTTGATGTGCCTGCAAAGGATGTTCCTGATAGGTTGCAGCAATTAGCTGCTAAGCATAAGGTTGTGCTCTGTATTAGACAGAAGTATATTCGGTTGAAGCCGTTTATGGCTGAGGTTAAGGACTATGCTTGTCATAGAGCTGGAGAGCCTGCTTCGAAGAAGTCTAGTACTTTGAAGAGAGAGCCTTATCAATCAAAGAGATGTGGTTGTGGTTTTAGGATTAGAGCTATTGTGCCGATTGCTAATTACAATGAAAAGGAGAAAACTTTTGTATATCAGGAAGAAGGAACGGCTGTTTTTAAGCTGTACGCTGTTCATTCAGGACATGAGCCGGGGGCAATGGATGGAAATGCGAGGATTATGCATCGTGTTGTTGGTCATAGGGGTTTTTTGGATCAAGAGACAGTTTATGGAGTGAGGGAAGAGTTAGAAACTGAAGGGATTGGGTTGATTGGGAAAGATGATGGTGGAGATATGCATTTTTCGGTCTTGCATCAGGTGCAAGAACTGAGGAGTGAGCTTGGCGCTTTAGAAGGAAAGATTGGGAAAATTCCACATGAGATGTTGGGTTCAGTGTCCAGAGAATTGTTTGAGGTGCTCAACAAGGTCAGGAATATCGGTGATGAGAGTGTTAAGGGAACAACGAGCTTGCTTTCTGACAAGACTCACTCGGATGAAATACTTGTTGGAGATAACGATTTAGCGCATTGGAGTGACCATCACCATGAGCATTTATACGTAGATGGGAAAGATGCAGAACTTATTGAAGATGATGAGGACAGTTTTGGTAGGAGCCTCGATGATGTTGTTCCTTGGGAACAAATAAGGCCACCGTCAGAGTGTAGAAGCCCGAAAGATCTCTCGGCTGAAACATGTAAGCCGGAGAAATGGTTAAAGTGCAGTGACTTTGATGAGAAGAGTATTCTGAATTGTGAAGATTCGAAATTAACAAAACCGATGAGACACGATGAAGGTATAGTAGCAGATGTAGGTTTAGTTGGTATACAAGTCGATAGCTTCTATCAAGAAAACTCCAAATGGTATGATTCTCCTTGTGGTTTAGATTGAAACACGGATTATGAAGACAGTGGATTAAGACACGGTAAGGTTCACTCATTATTACCAATTTCTAACTATCTATCTCACATAAGCATATCCATCCCCAATTCATAACTGGGAATCAGATTGTATATTTTTATGTATTCTGTAACACGGTTTGAGGGATTTTTTGTATGTTTGTTTGTTGTGTGCTTATGTAAAGTGATACCCAGATTGTGTCTCTGCATATATAACATTGTTAATTTATTTGACCATATCTGTTATCTTTCAAGGTTTTTCTCTCTTTTGATTTCTGTAAGTGATCATTTTTGGTATGCATGTATCATTTTGTTTCAGTAAACAGTGATGCAAGTTTAGTAGAACATCCTCTTAGATTAGATTTGTAATTGTGTTGCTACAATGTTGGTGGACAGTGACAGTTTTAATTAAGGGTGTCAATTAGAGCATAATTAAGGGAGTTAATAAGGGTTGAAATCTGATTATGTTTGGTCCAAAAGTGTTAGTTAAATTAATTAGCCATCCTTTCAAATTTTAAAATTTTGAATTTCAATACAATACGTATGGTTTTGTGCTTGGAAATACAAAGTACACCAAACCGGGAACAAGCTACGAATTTCCCGGTGGTCAACAGCTTAGTAACGCCGTGATGTAAAATGTCGAAATTGGTGTCTTAATTTCCTTGAAATTACAAGTGGCCCTTCAAGTCCAGTGTCAACTGAAGGGTATTTCGGTCAAACGTAAATGTTCATATCGATGGCAGAAAAATCAAACTGCGACGCGATCTGAAAGTTCTTCGTCTCCTCCATCTACCTCTTTGCTCTGTACCTCTGCAATTTCAATTTCTGCAGCTGTTTTGAGTCAGACTCGCTGACCCAACCCTCCACCGTAGATCGGAGCTCCGATTCAATCCGGTGAAGAAGTGGTTCCAGATCTATCTAACGTTGAGTCGCTGAGCTCGCCGTGAAAATTGGGAATGGCTTCCTCGGAAGCCGATTCCCGATTGAGTCGAGTCGTAACACCAGCTTTAGAGAAGATCATCAAAAACGCGTCGTGGCGTAAACACTCAAAGCTCGCTACCGAATGCAAATCCGTTATCGAACGGCTAAATTCGCCGCAGAAATCACCAACTCCGTCGTCTTCAGCTGAATCCGAGTCTGATCCTTCCTCCGTTCCTGGTCCGCTTAACGACGGTGGTTCGATCGAGTACTCGCTCGCCGATTCGGAGTATATTTTCAGTCCTTTGATCAATGCCTGTGGCACTGGTCTCGCGAAGATCGTCGAACCTGCGATTGACTGTATTCAGAAACTCATCGCGCATGGCTACATTCGTGGTGAATCGGACCCGTCCGGTGGAGTTGAGTCAATCCTACTTTTTAAATTGATCGAGTCCGTTTGTAAATGCCATGATTTAGGAGACGAATCGATTGAATTACCTGTGCTTAAGACTTTGTTATCTGCAATCAACTCGATCTCACTGAGAATCCATGGAGATTGCTTGCTCTTGATTGTACGTACTTGCTACGACGTTTACTTAGGAAGCAAAAACGTAGTGAATCAGACGACTGCTAAGGCTTCGTTGATCCAGATACTGGTGATTGTGTTCCGGAGAATGGAGGCGGATTCGTCAACGGTTCCGATTCAGCCGATTGTAGTCGCGGAGTTGATGCAGCCGGTCGAAAAATCAGATGCGGATGGGACAATGACGCAGTTTGTTCAGGGTTTTATAACGAAAATCATGCAGGATATCGACGGTGTGTTGAATCCGACAATGCCAGTATCAGGAGGGCAAGATGGGGTGTTGGAGACTACCACGGTGGAGACTACGAATCCGACGGATTTGTTGGACTCTACTGATAAGGATATGTTGGATGCTAAGTATTGGGAGATTAGTATGTATAAGTCGGCTTTAGAGGGAAGGAAAGGGGAGTTAGCTGATGTGGAAGCTGAGAGAGATAATGATTTAGAGGTTCAGATAGAGAATAAGTTGCGGAGAGATGCCTTCTTGGTTTTCAGGGCGCTTTGTAAGCTCTCGATGAAGGCGCCTGCAAAGGAGTCTGCGACAGATCCGCAGTCGATGAGAGGGAAGATTCTGGCTCTTGAGCTGTTGAAGATCTTGTTGGAAAATGCTGGAGCTGTCTTTAGGACAAGCGAAAGGTATGTATGCTCCTGTAACTAAAGTTTTTGCATACCTCATTTGCTCTTGTTTGAGAATGTAAGGGATAATTTTATCCTACTGATGAATGGCCATCTCTGTTGAACAGATTTTTAGGTGCTATCAAACAGTATTTGTGTTTGTCGTTGTTGAAGAACAGTGCTTCTACTCTCATGATTATCTTCCAGCTTTCTTGCTCCATTTTTATCAGCCTGGTTGCGAGATTCCGAGCTGGATTAAAGGCCGAAATTGGAGTTTTTTTCCCCATGATTGTTCTTAGAGTCGTGGAGAATGTAGCTCAACCTAACTTTCAACAGAAGATGATTGTTCTTCGGTTTCTTGACAAGCTTTGTTTGGATTCACAAATCCTAGTTGATATATTCTTGAACTATGATTGTGATGTCAATTCTTCAAATATTTTTGAGAGGTATGTTTGTCCCTTGATGCTTCATTGTTCAAGTTTAGTTTTGATGAGGTGAAAGTTCTTTGCGTAATTTATGTTTCCTCTGAATGATTATGTTTAGGATGGTAAATGGTCTCCTTAAAACTGCTCAAGGGGCTCCTCCTGGTACAGCTACTACGCTGTTGCCACCTCAGGAGGGAGCTATGAAACTTGAAGCCATGAAATGCTTAGTAGCCATATTGAAATCAATGGGAGATTGGTTGAACAAGCAGCTGCGCCTGCCAGTTTCTAATTCGTTGAATAAATCTGAAGAACTGGAGATCGATCAGGGATACGGAAGCCCCAAGCTGACAAATGGAAATGCTGAGGAGTCTGTTGACGGATCAGATACCCAATCTGAATCTTCAGGAGGTTCATCTGATGCTCTGGCCATCGAGCAGCGCCGGGCTTACAAGCTTGAACTTCAGGTAAGAATGTAAAGATGTTTGGGTATTTGGTAGATTATTTAGAAGAGTGACATCCTATACTTGTTCTGTATTTGTTAATTCTAATTTAAATGTTTGTCCCAGGAAGGTATTTCTCTTTTTAATCGGAAGCCAACAAAAGGCATTGAGTTTCTCATCAATGCGGGTAAGGTGGGTGACTCTCCTGAAGAAATAGCAGCTTTTCTCAAAGATGCGTCAGGGTTAAGTAAAACTTTGATAGGTGATTATCTTGGAGAAAGAGAAGAGTTACATCTCAAGGTGATGCATGCGTATGTGGATTCTTTTGATTTCCAAGACATGGAATTTGATGAGGCAATAAGAACCTTTCTTGAAGGTTTTAGGCTGCCAGGAGAAGCACAAAAGATTGACCGGATCATGGAAAAATTTGCTGAACGTTACTGCAAGTGCAATCCTAAAGTGTTTACTAGCGCAAACACAGCTTATGTTCTTGCATATTCTGTTATCATGCTCAATACTGATGCCCACAACCCCATGGTGAAGAACAAGGTTTGTTTCATATATTGTCTAGGATAAACACAGTTATTGTGAAACTTTTAGGTAGAATGTTGATGAAGTTCTTTGTGCATTTTTTTCTTCTTTTGAAACATATAGATGTCTGCCGAAGAATTTATTAGAAACAATCGTGGAATAGATGACGGAAAAGATTTATCTGCGGACTACATGAGATCGTTGTATGAAAGGATAACAAAGAATGAGATAAAGATGAAAGAAGATGATTTGCCTTTGCAACAGAAACAATCTGCAAACTCAAACAGACTGCTTGGTTTGGATGGTATATTAAACATAGTGATCCGTAAGCAGTGGGGAGATTCATATGTGGAAACAAGTGATGATCTGATGAAGCATATGCAAGAGCAATTTAAGGAAAAAGCTCGCAAATCAGAGTAAGATCACTCACTCTTCCTTGCATGTTCAGTTGTTAACAATCTTTTCCATCATGACAATCATTTCTCTGTAACACAGTATTCATTGCAAGTCGTTTCTACTCTCCGAACTGTTCCGTCTTTAGGCATCTTTGACTGATGCAGTATTTGAATTTACTTGAGTTTGCAGGTCAACCTACTATGCTGCAACAGATGTAGTTATTCTCAGATTTATGATTGAGGCTTGTTGGGCTCCTATGCTTGCTGCGTTCAGTGTGCCGCTAGACCAGAGTGATGATTTGATCGTAATCAGCTTATGTCTAGAAGGCTTTCACCATGCCATCCATGCCACTTCTTTGATGTCGATGAAGACCCATAGAGATGCTTTTGTGACTTCACTAGCGAAATTCACTTCACTTCACTCCCCAGCTGATATCAAGCAGAAAAATATTGAAGCCATGAAGGTAGGTCTTCTACTTTATTAAGTCTTAGGTAATTGTTGTTTTCACTAGTCCTCCTTCCCTTGCTGTACCAAATTCATGCTATGTATCTTGGATAGCTTTTCCCCATTTTACCTCGTTCTGTGTCTTTTCCGTGCTTTACTTTTATCTCACTGAAGTCTCCCTCCTGCTCTTATTGTTGCCTTTACCCTGTAAATTTTATCTATATCCCAATTGATATTAGTTATTTTCCAGGCGGTTCTCAAACTTGCTGATGAAGAGGGCAACTATTTACAAGACGCCTGGGAGCATATACTAACTTGTGTTTCCCGTTTTGAGCAACTACATCTCTTGGGAAAAGGGGCTCCTCCAGATGCTGCTTTTTTTGCTTCCAAGCAAAATGAGTCGGAGAAATCAAACCAATCCAAACAAAATGTACTTCCTGTCTTGAAAAAGAAGGGTCCTGGAAAAAGTCAATATGCAGTGACAGGTGTCTTGAGGGGTTCGTATGACAGCATGAGTTTTGGTGGAAAAGGCTCTAGGAACGTGAGGCAAGAACAGATGAGCAGTATAGTCTCTAATTTGAACTTGTTGGAGCAGGTTGGTGACATGAATCAAATATTCGCGAAAAGTCAAAACCTGAACAGTGAAGCTATAATAGACTTTGTTAAAGCTCTCTGCAAAGTTTCTATGGATGAGTTGCGGTCTCCTTCTAATCCACGTGTTTTTAGCCTCACAAAGATTGTTGAGATAGCGTAAGAATCGTCTAGTTTCCTTCCTTTCTTTTCTTTCATATACTGCATTTTAAAGCATATAGTTTGACATCTTCAGTTTGTTATTGATGACAGGCATTATAACATGAACCGCATAAGGCTTGTTTGGTCAAGCATCTGGCAAGTGCTATCAGGCTTCTTTGTGACCATTGGATGCTCAGATAATCTTTCTATTGCAATCTTTGCGATGGATTCTTTGCGCCAGTTGTCAATGAAATTCCTGGAACGGGAAGAGTTGGCCAATTACAACTTCCAGAATGAATTTATGACACCATTTGTCATTGTTATGCGTAGAAGTAATGATGTTGAGATCAGAGAACTTATCATCCGATGTGTTTCTCAAATGGTATTGTCACGTGTAAATAATGTCAAGTCCGGATGGAAAAGCATGTTCTTGGTAGGCATTTATTCTATTTCTCTAGTAACCACATTTATTGAAGAAGCTTTGGTATGCATATGTAACCTCACAATGTGTTTTCTTTCTTTTGCAGGTTTTTACAACAGCTGCATATGACGATCACAAAAATATTGTGCTTTTGTCCTTTGAGATTATTGAGAAGATTATTCGAGAATATTTCCCGTACATCACTGAGACAGAAACCACCACTTTTACAGATTGTGTGAGTTGCCTTGTTGCATTCACCAATAACAGGTTTAGCAAGGATATCAGCCTCAGTTCCATAGCTTTCCTCCGGTATTGTGCAACGAAACTTGCAGAAGGAGATATTAGATCACCATCATCGAACAAAGACAAGGAAACTTCTGGAAAGATTCCTCAGTCATCTCTCCATACAGGAAAAAGCGGGAAACAAGAGAACGGAGAGATTGTAAACAACAATAATCAGCTATACTTTTGGTTTCCCTTACTAGCAGGTATAACATTAAATTGAATATCCTCTACATTAGGCAATTTCAAACTACCTTGAAATTTTTTATTCATGTGTTTCACCTTCCTATATCTAATTTGCAGGCTTATCAGAGCTTAGTTTCGATCCAAGACCAGAAATCAGGAAAAGTGCACTACAGATCCTGTTTGATACCTTACGCAACCATGGTCACTTGTTTTCTCTACCATTATGGGAAAAAATATTCGAGTCTGTATTATTTCCTATATTTGATTACGTACGGCATTCTATTGATCCTTCTGGCGATCTCGAGTCTGCAGATCAAGGAAGTTACGGTGATGTGGATGAGCTAGACCATGATGCATGGCTCTATGAGACCTGCACATTAGCACTACAGCTTGTAGTGGATCTCTTTGTCAAATTCTACACTACAGTCAATCCACTTCTAAAGAATGTACTAATGCTTCTTGTGAGTTTCATAAAGAGACCTCACCAGAGCCTTGCAGGGATTGGTATCGCTGCGTTTGTTCGTCTTATGAGCGATGCCGGTAGCTTGTTTTCTGAAGAGAAATGGTTACAAGTAGTATCGTCTTTAAAAGAATCGGCAAAGACGACTTGCCCAGATTTTTCTTATTTCCTCAGCGAAGAATATGTAGAGAGAAGCCAGAGAAATGCTCACAACAGTAACGCAGAGTCTGTTGTTCCATTTGGCTCGGATGGTAATGAAGAGAGTCAGAGAACAGCAATCCGTCTTTACGCCGCTATCTCTGACGCTAAGTGCCGAGCCGCTGTTCAGCTTTTGTTGATTCAGGTTAGTTCCAAGCCTTTCTTTCTACGTTTAAATGATATCAAATCAGAACTAAACATGAATTCGTATTATTATTGTAATATAACAGCTTCGTCGATTTGTTTATTTTTCAGGCTGTGATGGAGATTTACAACATGTACAGACCTCAGCTTTCAGCGAAAAACACATTAGTCCTCTTCGACGCATTGCACGGTATAGCATTACATGCTCACAGCGTAAACAGCGACTCAATACTCCGATCAAGACTACAAGAGCTAGGACCCATGACACAAATGCAAGATCCTCCGCTACTTCGTCTCGAAAACGAATCTTACCAAATCTGCCTCACATTCTTACAGAATCTCGTAACAGACAAAAACAAAGATGCTGAAGAAGAAATAAAATCACTTCTAGTCTGGACCTGTCAAGAAGTCCTCAATTTCTACATCGAAACTTCTTCCGCGAAAAAGCAACAATCGGAATCATCACGAGTCAGCGAGTACCGATGGAGAATACCTCTGGGATCGGGGAAACGACGGGAATTAGCGGCAAGAGCTCCTCTTATAGTTGCGACACTTCAAGCAATATGTACATTGGAAGATGTATCATTTGAGAAGAACCTGAAATGTCTGTTTCCACTTCTGGCTAGCTTGGTTTCCTGCGAACACGGCTCTAGTGAGGTTCAGGTCGCTCTTGCTGACATGCTCGGCTTATCCGTTGGCCCGGTTTTACTACAATGGTGCTGATATGTTCTTTTTTTTTTTTTGGCTTCCAAGCTTTCATTTTGGCTTGTAATGTTAATACTTGCCTTTTTATAGAGTTCTCTGAGAATTCCATTGGTTCAATATATAATACTCGTTTTATTGGTTTGATGGGTATATAAAGTTCTCGCAAGCCCCAATATTTGCAAGCTTCTCTTTAAACATTTTTGCTAGCTTCCAACGATACGACACCGCATTAGCCCTTAATAATAATGCAGTGGGTTTTTTTTTCAACTTTCTGATTGTATACATGGAACAATTTAAAAATACGGCTTCTTGTGAAAGTTGCATGGTAATTTTCACACTATCTAAAACGCAGTGTTTAGAGCCTGTTGCGAGGACATTGACCAAGTCGAAAATGTTAAATTATCGAAAATGTATTAACGAATGATAAAGGACGGCTAAATTACCTTTAACAAGAAAAAAAGGACGGCTTTTTTTTATAATTCTACGCTTCTTGAATGGTATATGGGATCGTCTGGTTCCGGTGAGGAAGAGATTGGGTTTTTATAATTCTACGCTTCTTGAATGGTTATATGAGAATTTGGGTGTAACAGAGCATACGGAGGGAGTCCCTTGGGCAATAACTTTTGCTATGGGCGTTTGGTGGGGATGGAAATGGAGGTGTGCTAATATTTTTGGTGAAAATCGGGTATGGAAGGATAGGGTGAGGTTTCTAAAAGATTTGGCTAGGGAAGTCTTCATGGCTCAATCGGAAATAGAGGGACCGAGGAGTGGAGTTGGTAACGTTGACTTGATGATAGCATGGGTCCCGCCACTCTTAGGTTGGCACAAACTGAATACGGATGGTGCGGTTCGAGGGGCTTTGGGTTTTGCGGCTGCGGGAGGAGTTTTGCGCAACGGAGACGGTGAATGGTGTGGGGGTTTCGCGGTGAACATCGGACGGTGTTCGGTGCCGTTGGCCGAATTGTGGGGGGTTTACTATGGTCTAGTTCTGGCTTGGGAACGGAAGGTGCAATTTCTGGAGTTGGAAGTGGATTCTAAGGTGGTGGTTGATTTTTTGACGACAGGGATTGGAGATTCTCATCCGTTGTCTTTCCTGGTGCGGTTGTGCCATGGCTTTTTGACGAAGGACTGGACAGTCCGAGTGACTCATGTGTATAGGGAGGCTAATCGTCTGGCGGATGGGTTAGCAAGCTATGCATTTTCTCTTCCTTTTGGGTTTCATTCTTTTGATTATGTTCCATTAGATTTTGCTTTAATTTTGAGTGAGGACGTTGTTGGGTTGTCTCACTTAAGAAAAAGGCGGATGTAATTTTCTTTAATTTTTAATAATATCTGGGAGACTAGTCTCCCGGTCATTCACCAAAAAAAAAAAAAAAAAAAAGGACGGCTAATTATATAAAAGGCATCGTGCATGCTTTGACATCAATGACATGTGCCACTTGATGTTGACCATTCGGTTGCACCAAAATCTCGAGCCTTGGGGATGATTAGATATATGTCACACCCAAATTAGCTTCCTCTCTCTTGCGCATGTATGCATTGTATACTCCATTCTCGTATAAGAAAAACAAATGCAATATATGCCCCTGCCATTAATTGGTTCCGTCTCAAGAAAAGACAAAACCTGAACTGCCCAGTACGGTTCGGGTCGGGTTAGTGGGTGGGTGTGGAAACAGAGATGTATGTGAGGAATCACGCCCATACGTAGTGGTTCCGTAATCAAACTACAAAACCTATCTTTTTCCTATGTGGTCAAACTCATTACCACTTTCACTTTTGACAAGTGTTTGTCCGGAATATACTTGAGGGCATTACTAGAAGAAGATATTGTGGAAGAAGTGTGAGAAGCGAGAGAAGAGAATGCTAAACCCCGCGTGTGTCAGGGTAAAGTGCACGTGTGGACTTAGTCCTACAAAGGTTTTCGTATTAATACTAAAATTCCTTAGGGATTACTAACATTTGTACCATATGATTTTCAAAAAATGTTAACACATGATTTACAATTAGGAAAAATAAAATAATAGATAATGGTATACTGTGAGTATTTATATCATCCCACAAGACACGGTCTGACTCGCTATGTTTTGTAATATGACTTGATTTAGTGTTGTTTGGGTCCCACTCCTAACCCGACCCAATCCTACCCAAAATCGCATGGGTTCGACATTTTCGTAGGCGGGTTTAACCCAACCCATTTATTATATGAGTACAATTTTTATACCCAAGCTCATTTATATGAAACCTGTTGGCTTAATGGGTTAAATGGGTACATATATATATATATATATATCGAATCACACAACAAACTTATAAAAACCCAACACATAATTCATAAATTATTATAAATCCAACAAATGTTTTTAACTTAAACAAAAAAGAAACCATAAAACCAATAATATAGAAAAACCATAAAACCAATGTATATTAAAATAAGCTAGTAAAATCATAAAACCAATAAAACAGAAAAACCATAAAACCAATAAAACTATTTTTAAAAAGCACTTCAATCTTTTTCGGTTCCTATTCTTTCTTAGATTCATCTGGTTCATTGTTTTCATCATCACTTTCAATGTCTACAAATAATAAGAAAAGTATATTACTAACTTGGATAATTTAGCAACTAGTATTAATATAGTAAATATAAATGATTTACCTTTTTCATCATTTGGAAAACCAAATAACCATGAAAAACAATACAAACCAGTATTGGACGAAGGAAACAACATGCTAGGGGGTTATGATCGGACTTAGATGATAAGAATGTAGACTATATAAGGCTCTGAGAATTAGATAGGAATAGAGGTAGAGAACGGCTCCTATTTATATAAGTATTAGAAAACCCTAATTTTTGTTTACGTAAAAAAAACGGAAAACCATAGGCTAATTTATATAAATCCATTAAAAGAATATATATATATATATACATATATTATTTTATATTTTGTGTTTAACCCGTGGGTAACCCATAACCCTAATGAGTTTACCCATTAAACCCGTGAACCCAATAGGGTAACCCAACGAAACCCGTTTATTTATATGGGTAAAAAAATATAACCCTTACTCACTAAAACTGCGGGTGGGTTCGGGTAACGCATGGGTAATAACCCATTTTGACACCCCTACTCGCCTTTTCACACTCCCCATTCCATTACTAAACAATAAATCGTTTATAGTCTCTTTTCAATAACGCCTCTGGCTTCTTCATTCTAAATATTTTCAAACTTCTTGATAATTATAACTCTCAAGCATTTGAAACAAAGCAGAAAGAAAATGGATGATGTCTCTCGTTCTCTTCATCTCCATAATTTTCACCATCATGAACCCTCCAATCACCAAATCCTCGACGGACTAAAACGCGACCGAGAGGAAGACCAACTTGACCCAACCAACGACCAAACCGGTGAAGACCAAGACGCGACTCCATCAGGAGACGGAGAGAAGACCAATAAAAGGAGGTCACGTGGCAGACCAGCTGGTTCCAAGAACAAACCAAAACCACCGATCATTGTCACACGCGAATCACCAAACGCATTTAGAAGCCACGTCATAGAGATAACCAACGGCTGCAATGTAATGGAAAGCCTTTCCGTCTTCGCTAGACAGCGTCAACGTGGCGTTTGCGTTTTGACTGGAAACGGCGCCGTGACTAACGTCACCGTTAAGCAACCTGGTGGTGGTGGAGGTGGTCCTAACGTCGTTAAGTTACACGGAAGGTTTGAGATTATTTCTCTTTCCGGATCGTTTCTTCCCCCACCGGCTCCATCAGCTGCGTCTGGTTTAACGGTTTACTTAGCCGGTAGTCAAGGTCAAGTGATCGGAGGTAGAGTTATGGGACCCGTTATGTCTTCTGGTCCGGTCGTGATTATGGCATTTTCGTTTGGGAACGCAACTTACGAGAAGCTGCCTTTAGAAGAGGAAGAGGAGGAAAATGAAAGAGAAATAGATGGAAACGCGGCTAAGGCGGGTGAAACGCAAACGCAGGAGTTAATGGAAGATGTGACTCCGTTTATTCAAGGCTTGCCTTCGAATTTAATGAATTCTGTTTCGTTACCAGGTGAAACTCATTGGAGAATGCAACGACCGTCTTTCTAGCTTATCCTACTTTTTATACTATTCACTAGGGGTGGGCGTTTGGGTACCCGTTCGGGTTCGGGTCGGGTATCGGGTACCCTATGTTTTGGGATATGATACCCTAACGGGTATTACATATATTCGGGTCGGGTTCGGTTCGGATTCGGGTATTTTCGGGTATACTCGAAATAGGTTTTTTTTTTTTTTTGTCGAAACCTAAATAGTTCTGTAGACTTAAAAATGAACATATGAAATATAAAAGAACAATGCTCAATCAAGTCAAGAAATCGAAGCTACATATGAATGAATAAGTTATAATTCTTAAAAAAAATGTGAAAACAGTGAAGTTTAAAAGAACGGTAACTATTCTAAGGTTTTACCGGAATCATTTCCAAATTTTTAAAATCTAAAAAATTCACTCTTGGTTATTAAAAAAAAAATAAAAAAACTTTTCAATTTCAATAAAAAATTGAATTGAGTTTGTCATACATTATTATTAATACTGACCAATTAATCAATGACATCCAACCCTAAGTCCTAACCACTAATGTGTATGTAAAAAAAAAAAAAAAGATCGGGTACCCGATCGGGTATCGGGTATAACCCGATCGGGTACGGGTACCCTATCTTTAAGAAATTGAAACCCGATCGGGTATTTTCACATTCAAGATCGGGTTCGGATCGGATATTTTCGGGTCGGGTTCGGGTTCGGTAATCGGGTCCGGATAAAACGCCCAGCCCTACTATTCACTTTTTTTTCTTTACTTTTCGTGTTTTCTAAAGATTTTAGTATGGTTTGGTTTTAATGTTGCCTATTACTTAAGGATTTTGGCGAGTTTTTCGTTCGGGTAATGATCTGGTCTCGGATTGATCTTATAAAGGGTTAATTAGTGAACGGCTTCTGCATGCGTGTGAATATCAGTCGGCTATAAGTTAGTTTCTTGCGATTTAGTTAATGTATATAGTTTGATTTTGAATGTTGTTTTCAGGTGTAATTTGATAAATAATCAGCTTGCATGCATTATGCATAATATATTATGATTAACAAGTTATTATTAGTGAGAAGACCGATTACTCAATTGACCAAATCGGTTGCAAAATTTGTGTTTGCTAATTACTGATATGAACCAATCAGCAACCAATGTTGCTGAATAATTATATGATTAGGCAATCTTTTGATGTATGGGAAGAAGACCGACTACCATGTCAACACTTTGACTGACAATAAATTTTATTACTTACTCCTTTTGATATATGATTAGGCAATCTTTTGACGTATGGGAGTATTATCTTCTTTTATTTCTTTTGATATATGATGTTTTTATTCTTGCTGTATTTAAATGCAAAGAAAAACAAAATGAATGTTCCAAGACTGGTAATATAATGGCGGGAGGCATATCATGATAATGGCAAGACTTGAGAACAATGTGATTGCATTGACAGTCAATTTTCTTATAACCTTTTCATTTTAGATATAAGTGAACAAATATTTACAATGTGAAATATAAAACGAAAATTCGATTGGTGATGAAATTTAACGGTGAATTCTTGAACTGATTTTCATAATTTGATCTTACAGTATTCGTTACTCTAGTTATAATTATTAACACACAAGCCGAAGTGGGCCGAACCTCAACCTTATCAAGCCCAATCTAGATGATTAACATTTAACACTGTTAATATATTCCACGTGGCAAATAGAAGGAATAGAAAAACCCTAAATAAAGCACCTTTGCAGCCGGAATCTGACGTCAGCACCGGAGCTCAATCGATTTCCCCCTCGTTGCAACGTTCTCCGGTTCGATTATCGACACTCTCCCCACTATTTACCACCATCTCCTCCGATTGATTTTTTCTTTCATCTCTCTCGCTACACGAATTTGATTCGGTTAGGGTTCCGATTCAATTTAGGGTTTCACGTTGAAAGATGGCAGCTTTGAAATGTTACGGCTTGATCTCCAGTGACTCTGCTCTCCATTTCCCTCGCCCACATCGATTCGATGGCGACAAGAGGTTTTTCAATCTCTCTCTCTGTTAATCTTATTGGAATTATAGTTTCACGAATTAGGTTTGTTTCAAAGTAGTCATTTTCAATTTCTGGAAAGAATCGGATCTGTTTTTGTAATTGTTGATCAATTAGCTAAATTAATATGCTTTTACATGTTTAGAGTAATTGGTGTTTTTGCAATCTCTGAGTGGCCAAGTTAAGTGAATATGCTCTGCTTTATTTGCTCATATCACACAGAAGGAATACTAAATGGGTCTCTCCAAAAGCAGCTGTTGTACCAAACTTCCATCTCCCAATGCGAAGTCTCGAGGATAAAAACAGGTCGAATTCGAGTTTTTTATCATCTCGTAGCTTCGTTTCCTTTCGATGTTCACTAGTGTTTTGGTTCATGATACAACTTTGTTTTGTTTTTGTTTGTTTGTTGCAGGACAAACACAGATGATATAAGGTCGCTTAGAGTAATCACAGCTATCAAAACACCGTATCTACCCGATGGAAGATTCGACCTTGAAGCATACGACGATTTAGTCAACACGCAGATAGAAAACGGCGCTGAAGGTGTGATTGTTGGTGGTACGACCGGTGAAGGTCAATTGATGAGCTGGGATGAACACATAATGCTTATAGGGCATACCGTAAATTGTTTTGGAGGAAGAATCAAAGTCATTGGAAACACGGGGAGTAACTCGACTAGGGAAGCTATACATGCAACTGAGCAAGGATTCGCTGTGGGAATGCACGCGGCTCTGCATATAAACCCTTACTACGGGAAAACTTCAATCGAAGGCATGACTGCGCATTTTCAAACTGTTCTTCATATGGGACCGACGATTATATACAACGTGCCTGGTCGAACGAGTCAAGATATTCCTCCTTCGGTTATTTTGAAACTCTCTCAGAATCCGAATATGGCTGGGGTTAAGGAATGTGTTGGTAATAACCGAGTTGAAGAGTATACTGAGAAGGGAATTGTTGTGTGGAGTGGTAATGATGATCAGTGTCATGATTCTAGATGGGATCACGGTGCAACTGGAGTTATCTCGGTTACTAGCAATTTAGTTCCGGGTTTGATGAGGAAGTTAATGTTTGAAGGTAGAAACTCGGCGTTGAACGCAAAGCTTCTGCCTTTGATAGATTGGTTGTTCCAAGAACCGAATCCGATTGGCGTTAACACTGCTTTGGCTCAGTTAGGAGTTGCGAGGCCGGTGTTTCGGTTACCTTATGTGCCGTTACCTGTGTCGAAAAGGATTGAGTTTGTTAAACTTGTGAAGGAAATCGGAAGGGAACATTTTGTAGGAGAGAGAGATGTTCAGGTACTTGATGATGACGACTTCATTTTAATCGGTAGATACTAGATTGTCTTCAAGTTCCGTTGATACTTATCTTTGATGGTTATTTAGCTTGATCAATCATAGAGTTGATGTACTGGTTTGTGATGTTTGGTCTATTGCATTTTGTTATGAATATGATGGATTTTGATTACTCTCTCTGGATAGTTTGTCTTAGTCCTTATGTTTGGTGTCTGTTATATGAAACGTCTTATTTTAGTACCATACAAGAACAAGTGTAAACAAGAGAATAAGATTACTGAAGGAAAGGGGAAGAGGTGGGAACAGTGGAGAGTTTTGAGTGAAGCAGAGAGAAGAGAGCATTGTTTTCTTGGTGGAGACGAAGAGCTTTCTTCTTTAGAGCCTCGTTTTCGCGTATGATGTTTTGATTCTTGACGAAAAGCTTCAAGTTTCTCATCTTCATCTCCTTCTCTTCCCTCCGTAATCTTCTCCTCCTGCGTCGAAAGAAAGGAAAAACTCAGAGTAGAGCTATTGTAATTCAATAAAGGCTAAAACCTGTGTGTGAAGAAGCTTGAAATAATGGAAGATGAGACTGAACCTGGAGAGATGGGTTTGTGTCTTGGATTTACGTTTGTTTTGGTGCGAAGCTGATCTCCGCGTGGGTGTGTTTGTGTATGGGAATGGCTCTGATGGAGTTAGACACATCTCCTTATGGTTTTATTCCGCACTGAGTAAACACAATGGAAATGTTACCTTTATATAGAGCTCTTTTTTTATTGAGGGAAAGAGAGAGAAGAAGGCTTTTGAAGGTAATGATGGCAAAAGGAAACTCATGATTACAGAGGGACCAGACAATGCATGGGTTCAGAACGAAGATGATGAAGAACAAGACCAAAACATACTCTCTCTCTCTCTCTCTCTCTCTCTCTCTCTCTCTCTCACTTAGTTTTTGTGTTTCTGTTCTTGCTTGAGTAGTTACGGTACTAATAGTAATAGAGGAACTTATTAGTAGAAACAGTTGAGAAAAGTACATACCAAATAATAGACCATAACAAATCATTCAGTGTCATCCTAATCAATTCTTGTGTTGTAATCAACAAGAGAAAGGTCACATGATGTTTGGACCGACTAAGAATGTACTAGAATTTGAAAAAATTATATTTCTCCATAGCAACCATCTAAAAAGGAAAAGATTCAAAAGAACACTCCTCTAGTTTCCTACCAAACCCATTAGGGCATTACAATGGTCCGAGGTCTTTGATTTCGCGGTAGAGCACATTGGCATCTCCGGTTCAAACCCGATTCCTCTCATAATTGGGGTCTAATTTGAAAGAAAAATCAACCCTTGATTCCAAAGATACCTATATAAAATCTAATCATGTGATATGAATAGAGAAAAGAAAAAAAAACATAATTGATGAGGCTAAGGACTATGACCACTAAAAACTCTTACTCATTTCTTGTGTTGATATTTGTTTGAGATGCAACCAAATAGAAAGAAAAGGAATAAAGAATGGTGAAGAAAAATATACGGTTTAAGACTAAATGGCAAATTGGAGGAGCAAGTCAACATGATGAATTATTAGCATGCTGCAAAATGATCAAAGCTGTTATAATTCTATACCTATACCCAGGCCCGGCTCAAATGGGCCTTGTGCAAAAACAAAATTTGGGCATTTTCTGAAAATTTTATAAAATTTAGGGATTTTTTTACAAGTAATTTAAAAATTTAGAACCTTTTTTGCAAAAAATTTCAGCTGAAAAATTGGATCCCACGGTGGGGCCCTGTGCAGCTGCACAGCTGGCACAAGGCAAGAACCGGGCCTGCCTATACCTATATTCTCTACTATTTCTAGCTATTTGTAGACTAAACAAATTCTACCACAAACAAAGAAATGATGGGTCTTCTTTAAACCATGCATCAAAGATAAAGAATCACAAAGCTAAAAGCTTACAAAAGCACAAAATAAGTATATCATAAATGGCAAAAGACTTACCATAGATTAAAGGTAGTTTCTGGTATTGTACTACTTGACATTGACAATGATGAGCTTTGTTGCATAAGAGTGGTCCAAATCAAAATCACCACGCCTCTTCCATTATTTCAAGATGGTAACATATATGAAACCCTAAGCTACCCTAGCACTCTCATTCATTATGTTTCTTAAGCTATAAAAACAAGAAAAAAAAACATTCGAATTAAGTTTTACAAGCAAAAAATATGTGCATTCAGCATCGTGTATATATATATTTTTAGTCTTCTTCCATTAGATTGGACACTATCTGTGTTCTCTTCGCTACTTGTCTAGCGAAATGAAGAAAATAACGAAAGTAGAGAAAAAAGGCGGAGAAGTTTTGAAGCCCTGACCATCTAAAATGTGTGTCATCTTAATAAGATAGAAAAACGGCAGGCTGTGTTTTCTTTCCCAAAACGGTTGTAATGTGGGGATGGTAAGGGCATCCTCATTGGAGACCCAAGATGGTCTAATGTGGTGTTTTTATAATATAAAATTATTAAAATGGTTGTAAAAGTAAGAAATAGAGTGTTTTTAAATATGAAATTAATAAAATTTGAGTAAAGAGAGTAGATAGTGAGTGTGTTTAGGAAAAGGAAGAGAGAGAATGTCTAAAATTGGACTTTTTTTTAGAGTGTTTTTAAAAGGAAGAGAGAATGTTTAAATATAAAATTAATAAAAGTTGCGTAAAAAGATAAAAGAGAAGATATAAAGTTGAGTAAAAGGAAGAAAAAGTGTATTTTAATAATTTTATATTATAAGACCACCACATTAGATCTTCTTTGGTCTGCAACGAGGATGACCTAACATTAACATAGCCCACTAGGCTCTCGAAAAACAACAAATTACCTTATTATAGATTAGACTTTTGAGTGTCTGATTTGATTTTTTGTTTACAAAAAGCTTAAGAACGAAATATTTTAATTAATCACATGATTTCTATTAGTATTTGATTTGGGTCACACCTGAATTATTGTTATTGTTTGTTACAATGAATATGATACAAGACGTGGACCCGAAAGGACTCTCCCTGTTCTCTCACCACGTGGAATATTATAAAGTTCAAGTTCCAACGGTTCATTACACTTGTTCCTTGTAAAGAAAATCACGAACTCCCAACTAATTTTTACTAATAACGATGCATAATCCAATGATAAGCGTGATTACTTTCTGTAAGTGTAACAAAAAGAACAAGACAAAAACCTCACACTGAAAACTAATAAACTCAAGTGTCAACAACAGTACTTAAACCTCACTCTCTAATCCCACTCTTAAACAAACATAAATAACACACACAAAGAGAGTGGCAGTCTACGTAATTACGAGAACTTGTAAAGAGTTTTATAGTAATAATAACGACGTGGCGGCAAGAGTGACCAATGCAGTGAACAACGCAGGAGCGTTCACGTGAAACGCCGCGTTTTTCGCCTTACTGTTCTCTGAACTTGTCGGTGAGTCTGACGGAGCTCCTCCCGGCGAATCATCCACCGGCGGAGCAGGCGGAGAAGCTGCTTCAGGTGACGGTGCTTCCGCTGGAGACGGTGACATAACCGGACTCGGCGTCGGAGCACTCACCGGCTCCGGTGCCGGCGCCGGAGACGGAGATTTCCCAAAAAGCTCCGTCGGAAGTAAAACTTTATCCACCGTGAATATCACGACGGGTGTATCATCAACCACCGTATCAGCAAGCCTCGACGGACCAACTCCGGTATGAAGAATAACTTCGTCGCCGGAAGTTGACGTCGTTAAATCGTATTTACCGGCACCGTTAGTAGCTAACGTCGAAATCGCTTCTTTATTAGTCTTTAACGATCCTTTAGGTTTATACTCAGCTAAGGCGTGATACTCTAGGAGCGAGACCACCTCAGCTTGCGTGAGCTTCTTCAGATCTAGTACACCTTCAGATTTAAAAGCTTCATCTGACGGTGCAAAAACAGTCAAGCCTTTTTCAACGGTGGATTCGTAAGTTTTAATCACACCGCTCGTTAACAGAAGATTCGCGAAGGTTTTGCAACCGGCTTTCTCTAAAAGTCCGGTGATGTTGCTGATTCCGGCGGAGGATGGTGAAGGAGCGGTTAGGATTCCGGGAGCGATGATCGGAGAATCGATTTCGAGAACGGAGATGTTGTAAGGGATCTGTTTAACGGATTTTGTGTACGACGAATCGAGTTTAGATCCGGAAGCGGCGGATCCGAATCCGACTTTACCGCCTTTGAGATCGGTGACGTTGACGAATCCTAGGTTTCCGGGAGCGTTTCCGGTGGTTTGGTAAAGCGTGGTGGTGAGTGTTGTGCCGTTTGAGATTTTGTGGAGTTTTTGTGGATCGTAGTAATCGAGGAGGACGAGGAGGCTGAGTGCGTTTTTGATGACGGAGAGTGGATGTTTTCCGGCGAGGGATGACATTGCGCCGTTGTTGAGGACGAGGAGGGTGATTGTTGTACGGCTGTTGATTTCGTCGGCGAGTTTCGTTTGGGTGAGGTAGCTGTTGAATGAGGAATATTCCGGTGATTCGGAGAGGATTTGAGTGATGTTGTGGCTGGAGACGGTGGAAATAACGGCGAGGAGAGAGAAAGTAACGGCGAGGAGAGAGAAAACTTGTGATTTCGTCATTGGGATTTTGACTGTTTGAGTGGAAGTGTGGACTGTGTTGATGATATTAAGTTATTAACCATGGTTATGTTAAAAAGTTAAAATGATTTAACTAGGGTTGGATTTGAGAGAACACGTGGTTTTGTTAATAAAGCCTGAAATCACGATTAATTGGCTTTGGGCTTCCATAAAGCAACCGTTATATCATTATCATTACCTTTTTTTGACGTCATCATTATCACTTTATTAACGATGAAGTAACGGTAACGGCAATGAGCTAAAGCCTAAAAAAGTTAACCACGTTCATCCCACTGTTGTATACGAAATGTTTACTTAGATCTCCAATGATTTATTCCATTTTTTACTCTAAAAATAGAGTTCTTTAAAAATAGAGGAGAAGTTTACTCCAATAGTTGACTTTATTTTTTTCTTTATCATTAAAATATTATATATATATATATTCTATTTTTATTTTCTTATTAATTTCTCTTAAACCTCTTTATTTTTCAAATTTACTAATTCTACCTATATATTTTATTTGTAATAATAATACAACAAAAAATAACAATATCATTAAAATTAATAACCTTTTTTGTAATGGTGTTTTATTTTTAATTTCCAGTACTAAATATGTATGAGTAATTTAAAGTTTATTAGTTCTTGTATGTTTTAACTAAATGTGTAATTGTTGTATTTTAAATTAAAAGTAATTTAAAATATTTTATAAAACATATACAAACTATAAATTTGTCACATGGTAACATTATTGGGTTCATAAACTATTTTTGTGGGTGTTATATGTATGATAAATTTTATTTAGGTATTAAATAAAAAAATTGTCAAATTATAGGACTATTTTGTAAATAAAAAAGTTATACTCTAAAAATAGAGAAAATGAACAGTATTTCTCCAAATATAGAGAATTACTATTCATTTCTCTATTTTTAGAGCATGATATAGAGTACTATTGGATATGGTTTTCCTCTAAAAATAGAGTAAAAAGACAAAAATAGAGAACCATTGGAGATGCTCTTATGAGTTTTATTTATTAATGCTGGCCAGCTCGGATTTTAACCTATTATGACCCTTTTTTCTTATTTTAATTCTATAATGGCACAAACAAAATAAGGCTAGTTTTCTGATTTATTTTTAGGGAAATTAGCATCTATATTACTTTTTACACCAATAATTAAATATATAACATGCCCTAAACTATAATTAGTTAACTAACATTGATCACATCTAGAATGACTATTTTACCCTTAATCTATTATTCAGATTTTATCTTTAAAAAAAATAAAAATAAAACACAAAAAACCCTAAATCATAGCCTTTTTTTTTTTTTTCTCCTTTCAACGCTTCCTCCTCCATCGTTTCTAAATATTCTTCTTCCTCCATTGTTTGTTTTCTCCTCCTCTTTATTTTGACACACACACCACAATTGATCTTATCACTTTCTTCTGTGATCCACAAAACTAAATAATCACTTTTTCCTCTTTGCCATGGATCAAAATCTCTAATTGTAGATTAAGATCGAAATCGATATAGTTAACTATAAATGAAGGTAAACATGTTTCTACTAAAAGGTAACTATGTTTGTGATAATAGTTAACCATGTATGTTTTTCTTTTTCGTTATGAAATGTGTAATTGGTTACTTCTATCTGAACATAGTTAACTATATTTGATATATTTGTTTAATAAGTAACTATAATAACAACATTTTATAGTCAACTATTTTGTGAAATCGCTAGAGTACGCAATGCTCTAAAAATAGTTAACTACACTTTTAAATTAGTAATCATTTTATAGTTAACTATGTTTTATATTTTACATAGTTACAAATAGTGTGAGATAGTTAACTATTTTCTAATATCAATAAAATATGTAGTTTCGAATATAGTCAGCTATGTTATTCAACTATTAACTTTTACAACATACTTATGTTTTACGTAGTCTTCACGTATGTTTTATTCTAACCTTTTTTTTTGCAGAGTATATCTACTTTTTTGAGAGATGATTCAGTTTTAAATGCATTTTTTCAAATACAGAATAATAGAATATTTTAAGGGATTTTTTTTCTGTATTTCCATAATTAATGCGTAAGGGCATTTTGGTCATATATTTATTTCTCTCTGTTAATCACCTAATTATATTTTCTGACATGTTAGTTACCTAATTACATGTCCAAAACATAATATTCACCTAATTAATCCTTGTTTTATTTATTTATTTTTTTTTTTGAAATTTATCCTTGTTTTATTAATAAAATTATAAAGGAAAATTTATGTATCTGACCAACACCATTATCAGATCACTAGAGAGAATTATCATCCCAAAAGCTTGTCATTCTTGAAATTACAGTAGAATTTTTTTTACTGTCTTCCAATTTATTTGTTGCAAATGGTTGTTTTATTAAATGATCAAGGTTTGATTTTTGTTGGTCCGGTATTTTTGTAGTAATATAAATTATGCTATGTAGTTCAAATTCTTGAAATTCCACTGTCCCCTTTCAATCTAATTTTTGGTTTGTTTGTAAAATGAAATAATCATTGTCTAAAATAATTTGAGCAGAGAAACTGGTTTAGGTAATTAATGAGGTCGACGGCCGGAATGAAGGTAATGGCGATGGAAAATTCTACAAATCGTGAAGTCGCTATTGAAGAGAAAGAGAAGAAGAATTTTTCTTTTAGGTATTGCGATTTGGTTATGGTTCAATTTGGCTAGGTTTTAGTTTGGTAATTAGTGTAAATTTGCAAATTCATTAAGGGTAATTTCGTATTATAAACGTTTTGGTATTAAAAATAAATCAGAAAACTAGTTTGCCCCATTATAGAATTAAAATAAGAAAGAATGGTCATAATAGGTTAAATCCATGCTCATTAGACATTGAATTATCCAAAATTAGTGCAATCTACCTTTATGTTTGTCTTTCCTAGATTACATCTTTTTATTAATTTTTTCATAGACTTACAAGTTACAAGTACATGGTCAATATAGTTGGTATTTTAGTGGAAAAGAAGCTTCAATTACCCAACAAATCACTAAGGGCATCCTTATTGGTAACACAATGGTGTCTAAAAGCCATATAAAATTATTAAAACACACACTCTCTCTTTCTTTTACTCAATTTTATACCTTCTTTTTCATCCTTTTACTCAACTTTTATTAATTTTATATTTAAACACTCTCTTCCTTTTAAAAACACTCTCCAAAAAATCTAATTTTAAACACTCTTTCTTCCTTTTAAACACTCTCTACTCTCTTTACTCAAATTTTATTAATTTTATATTTCAATATACCTCACAAAAACACTATCTTTCTTCCTTTTACAACTATTTTAATAATTTTATATTATAAAAACACTAGACAGTTACCAATAAGGATGCTGTAATAAAGATTTGATTATAAAATCATTATTACATTGAATAAAGAGACTTTATTACCCCGTTAGTTGAAGCCCAGGACAAGAGTCTGCACGTGTGAGTCACGTGTCACTTATCAGCTTCACATGAGTTTATTATATTGGGCCTGTCTAAAGCCCAAACTGCTTAAGTCAAAAACGCCGACGAAGCTCCGCCGCAGAACTCAGATCGGATCTTTTGAGAGAGATAACGATGCAGAGAGGCGTTTCGAGCTTCAACACTTACAATTATGGCGATGCTCTCTATTGGGACGCTCGTTACGTTGCAGACGCACTCTCTTTCGACTGGTACCAACGTTACTCTTCTCTTCGTCCTTTCGTTCGCAACTTCGTCCCTACTTCTTCACGAATCCTCATGGTTGGCTGTGGCAATTCCCGTAAATATATCTCTTCTTTGAACAAATCTACCAATTGATTGATTTTGACTTTAGAGCAAAACCCATTTAGAAAAAAGTTGACTTTTGGTGCAGTCATGTCGGAAGATATGGTTAAGGATGGGTATGAGGATATTATCAATGTTGATATTTCTTCAGTTGCTATTGAGATGATGCAAACCAAATATGCTTCTGTTCCTCAGCTCAAATGTAACACTTTTTGTTTCAGTTACTTGACTTTTGTATATGTGTAAAGTTAGTAGCTTTATTGGTGTCACCTTTTTTGGTTACTTTAAAGATATGCAAATGGATGTTAGAGATATGAGCTATTTTGAGGATGATTCCTTTGATACTCTTATTGATAAAGGTATGTTGTGGCCAAGTACTTTACTTTTTGTTTATATGTTATGGCTTTAGTGGTGATATTTTTGTGTTTTGTTTTTCAGGAACGCTTGATTCATTGATGGTACGGAGAATGTAACTTGAATCTTCTTCTGCATCGTTTGTTTTGCGGTATTTTATGCCTGTCTCGATGCGTATGTTTTTAAGTTTTCTTGTTTTGTGTGTGGTGTGGTGTGTGTGGTTCCAGTGTGCCAATGATGCTCCTCTAAGTGCTCCGAGAATGTTGGGTGAAATTAGCAGGTCACTAATATTATGGCTGTTCATGGATCATCATATTAGATTATGCTATTATTAGATGCACTTTTTAACATTGACCATATGTTATTCCTTACTTCTTTTGAACCGAAAACAAAACTCGTCTTTCGTATGTTGCAGGTTGATTAAACCTGGTGGAACCTACTTTTTGGTAATATACTTTCACTTCACTGTTTTAGTCCATCGACACTCGAAACTTAAAACACTGACTTGTGTGTTTGTTATGGGGTTTGCGTAGATAACCTACGGTGATCCCAAAGTGAGAATGCCTCATTTGACTCGTTCTGCGTATAGTTGGAAGATCTCCTTATACATTATACGTAAGCTTCTATACATTTTCTTGCAAGAACAAGAATGTGTTCTTTAGCTTCATATCTTGAGTTTTTCTTTTTTGCAGCAAGACCAGGATTTAAGAAGCCGGGAAATTGTAGCTCGTCAGCTAAATCGTGTCTTGAAGCTATACCGTTGACAAATGAAGGAATGTTGCCACATGATTATGTTTTGGAGGATCCTGATTCCCATTTTATTTACATATGCAAAAAGATAGATGAAGAAGTGGCTCAAGTACCTTCATACCCATTAATGGAAGATGTTTTGTAGTGATATGTCTGTGAAGGGCATGGAGGCTTAAATCGATGCAAAATTGTGTATGGTTGTCTTCTTGATCCGCATCTACATCACCGATCTTTTGTTGTATTTTTGTATGTGTCTTGTGATCTATCCCAATTCATAGGTCCGAGCCGGAATTTTCCATCAACTCCAAAGTTTATACTTTTTATACGAATACCATCTTCCTTTTATCTTATTCAAAGTCTAAATGGATTTCTTTCATTTATGTTCATTTGATAACAAAACAACAAGCATAATATTAAATAAAATCTGCAAAGTTAAAATCATTAGATTACAAAACAAAAATTTTAAACTAAACCTCACCAAATCAATTAGCACTAATCTTTGTTATTGTGTTTGTTTCCAAAAATGTGTTTCAAGTGAATGGCTTCAACATTGAAGTGTAGGACCAAGAAAAACTTTTTATGTGCATCTCTGATGGTACTACTTGCAACTTCGGAATCCTAAGCGTGAGACTTTCCGCTGTATTGATTTAGCGTAAACGACAAATTCATTTTCATTCAGAGCCAAGCTTCAGCGCCTGATCAACCACTTTCGAGCTTAGCTGCAAGCAATTTTGAAATTCTGATTCAATCACTCATTTATCAGTAATAGTTGATTTATATACCATATTACTATTATAATGGTACGTAACTAATGAAGAAAATAAAGTAAAGAGCTCAAGGTAACAAAACTTACAGATGGATTAGTGTAGATTATCAACTGTTTATCTTCAGTGGAAACTAAGAGGTTAGTGTTGTCTGTGTTCAGAGCCATAGCAGTTATATTCTGACCTTCACCAAGCTTAAGCTTATGGAACACCTACACACAAAGAATTTCAAAATTGTAAGGAGAAAAATATCCTAAAAACAACACCAAGAGAAATCTGGTGTTTTCGCATTAATAAATTTTGTCGAATAATAATATACCTGGAGAGTGTATAAGTTGAGGAAGCAAATTGAAGGAGATGGAATATCCAATCTTTCAATTTCATTTGAATCTTCTTCGTCAGTAAAGATATTTTCGGAAAATGAGTTGACGCCAATCACAACATTTTGTCCATCCATGGATAGTTCCATGCAGCTTACGGTACAAGAGGAAGGGAGTTTTGCTTTGGAAATGAGAACTCCGTTAACGGTGAATGTACTGATAGAATTTTCCGATCTACTCGAAACTACTATAACTCCATCAGAAGAAATGCAGAGAGCATTAGCCTGAACTCCAACAAGCCGTTTTATTAGTCGACCTTTTCTTGTCGAATGCAATAAAACATCCGATGACTCAGAGCACGAAACAACGATTCCTTGATCCGAGCTAACACAACAACATACTATTTCTCTTCGATGGCCACGTAATACTTGTATAGGCCCTTCAATACGACACTTGTTCGCCGAGGTGTTGCTTGTGGAAGACGGTGTTTCAGAGCTTTTCGTCTCCTCAGACTCGCTTGTCTGAGAATTGTGAAATCTCCATAGCAAAACAGTTGTATCTCGTGAACCGGTCACAAGGAAGTCGTTGTCTGGAGACAGAGCCAGGCATGTTACAGGAGCACAATGACCAAAAGCTGTTTCCAGTGTTTTTGCTCCATCAGATGAGACTAGCTTGATGCTATTATCCACATGTCCACCTAATTAACCATACAGAGATTTTCAATTAAACGATGAATATACTATTAATACCTTTCACAGAGTCTATAAAACTGCTTACCAGTGATAATTTCTCCGTCGTTAGTAATAGCAGTAACGGACGAACTTCTGATTCCTGATGAGGAAAATGCCCAATCATTCTTGAACATTCGTATCAATGTTCCACTATTTGAACTCGGCTTCCCGTGATGAAATATGAAAGGAGTATTCTGACCATCAGGAGTGTTTGGTTGCCACTTGTGTTGTGCAATATGTGCCGCAGGCACGTTCATGTCAACAATCACAACGCTATCCGAAGATGCCTTGATGGCTGAAGCAGGTAAGTTGCAATGTTCTGGGGCTGGAACAGGATACGGTTTTATCTCTTTCGGATTTCGAAAGATGGTCTGAAACAAGAATTCAAAGTGTTGGTCAAGTTCAAATTTAACACAAAGAATATAACACTTAATAAGACCCTTTAAGCATTTACCTGCATATGAAGGACATCTTTCAGAGACATTCTTTTAACGTGAGGCACAGTCAATAGCTGAGACGGCGTTTGTCCAAAATTAACTATCTGGTTTTGAGTAGCCCGTTGTTGTACCTTAACCAAACATTCCACAGGCAAGTATAGAAATAAGGACATACAAAAATTGAGTAACTCCAATAGTACTACATAGCTAACTTACTGGATCTGTGATCTTATCGATATCAACAGTACCCTCATAGGTAGTGTAGAAGAAAACATTATTTGCCTGTATAGCTTCTTTACCACGTTGCTTATACCTATATGAATAAAGATCATAAGAAAACAGTTGTGAAAAGCAAAAGGAGGAAAACCAAGTTGTAGATGTGTCAGCCTAAGAAGAAAACTTACCCGAAAATGAGATCAATCCATTCATGCAAATGTGCAGAGACATGCTCGCTCTCAAGAGCCATTCGATGCTTGTGTACAAAGTCGATGGGGCTTTTAGCCCAAGCAGGGAGTTTTACAGAATCTGGTGGGTCAAGAACAATATCAGACAAAAGATGGTTTCTGATTTCAGGAGTTACATTTTCATAAGACAAAGAAGGGAACACATAAAAACTCATACCATGCTGATTCTCGTTGATCAAAATCTCGGGAAGGTAAAACAACTCTGGAACCTACAAAGCAACATGAGTTTTTGCATGAATATGGCTATGCTCTTCATGACTTGCAAAGAAGCGGAACATGACTAAAGATATTTCAATTTGGTGCTTTTGGGGAGAACAAATTATTACCAACTCCTTCACATCACTCATATCTTGGAGAACTCCTTTCCAAGTAGCGGCAATGTCTGAAAACATGTGTTTTTCACGATCGAATTTTCCACCTTGCAGTTGTATCGAAAGGCTTGTAAAAGGTTCGACTCTAGCTAGATAATGCAACACCTACCACATGAGATAAAGAAATAATAATAAGTCCAAACTCTATCTTCATGCAAATCAAAATGCTGAATAACGAGAAGAAATGGAAGCAGTTTTGGCAGATATCATAGAGAAGATAACCTACTGATCCAGCAGTTGAGTAATGTGAATCATAGTGGAATTTGGGGATGATTGGATCTTCGAAGCTAGAATATCGTTCTTGAAATTTTTTCAGCCGCTCTGGGTTCACTGCACCGATTGGCTGAACATATACAAACACACATTACAACCAGTTTTTTAGTTTAATGGACCACTCTATGTAGGCATAGAGCCAAATTAAAAATAATACCACCTTGGAAAAATCCCTGTAGTTAGATGGATTTGATAGGTCCATAAATTCTGATATATAGTCGCACAGAATCCATGGGAAAACAGGATACTGCAAAGATATACCAAAAAAATAAGACGACATAAAAAATTGCACTAAGAAGAGCATTCTTACTAGCACAAGATTTACCTGAGTGATGTCATTATAACTACGCCCAGATAATGTGTTGAGTTGCATTAAGTACTCAAAATTACTAATCTGCAAAAAGGGTTGCAAATTATCCAGCTCGGGTTACTTCTCCGCGTGATGTAAAATTCTAAAGGAAAAATAGCATGAGGAGAATGAAGGATATTCTTTCGGTACCTCCCATCTCGCCCAGCGATCCGTTAACTTACTTCTTTTCAAAAGTTGTTCTGGCCTCTAAAAAGGAAACAGTTATTAAGTTTTGCAGCACAGAGAGAAACTTTACTCAGCTTGGATCAAAAACACAAACTGAGTTGCCAGGTATATATTGTTCAAATGAGGAGGCCTTGCTTGAACAGTAGCCCGATATGCATTTATTCGCCCCTCATTGTTCTAGTGTGTTCATCAGAATTCAGAAAAGTAATTAATTAGAGACAGGGAACTGAAATTTGCAAGGTAAGAAAGAAAAAAAAATGAAACATAATATAGCTGATAAAAAAAAAGGTCAAATACCCCAAAGTCAAAGAAGAAGTTTGAGCGATCAACCATAAATAGTTCCAGAGCACTTTTTCTCAGTAGATACCTGTTAAAGATAGATATTAACATCACTTACATAATAAATTGAAGTATGTAGTGACCTAGAGACAACATTGATGATGAAATTTTACCGTCGGGTATAAATCTGATGAAGAGAAGACATTAGCCAACTACGATCTCCTTTCCGGTCTCCTGATTCAGAACCATCTGACTTACCATCCAAATGTTGGCCTTCTCTGATGTCAACAATAAAATTTATTCTCCGTGTAGTAATCTGAGAAAGGCAGAAGACAAATTTAGAAACTAGTAATTCCTACAATCAAAAGCTAATGTTAGTCGAGGATACCTGAAAGGTTCCTTTCACAACCCTTAGAGGCTTGACCATAGAACATGAAACCTCAATAACAATCCTTTCATCGAGTTCCTTACGAGCTACTTGTGTAGAAGTTTGAAGCATATTTTGTTCACTCAAAGGTCGATGATCGTTAATTCCAGTTGACAATGTTATTGCATCCTCAATTGAGCCAGATATCCTCATTACCCTCTATTTCAAGATCATCAGTATCTTCCTGTTCATCATCTTCATACATTATTTCCTTTGATATTGCTTCAGCAGCAAGAACAGGTGGTGTATTTGATGGAGAACACAACTTTGTCTCATCACCATATTTTCCTATTGCCTCAAGATGATCAGTACCAGAATAATTCCGCCGTAAACATTGTCTCATCCTCGAAGAACTTTCCATAGAATCCAGTTTCCAAAAAACCTGCATACGTGATTATGTTACATCACTAAAAAAGTTCTCAACATATTTCAAATTTAAACAAGAACATCATGGCTTACGTGTTTGGGACTGCATAAATGGTCTCCAAAGGGTCCAAAGAAGCAACTCATCTCTACCAAGTAATGTACAAGTTTACGCCAGCCACGGATTCCCATGCCTAAGCGATTTCTCACAATAATATCGTCTCGTATACGCCTGTCAATCTATTGAACCAATAAATGTGGATTAGACTATACACACACCCTTCAAGAAAACAACAAAGTGTGACAAGGGCAGAGAACAAACCTCGGATCTTTGCATGTTACGCGCTAAGGCAAAGCTTGCAACAAGTACCGCGATAAATTTGTACGACAAAGCATTAAAATCTTTTCCATAAAGTCCCGGGTTCGATTCTTGGCCACCGGGGGATTAAAATTTGGGCATCGCCGGCGACACAGATTAGTCTCTTGGGCCTAGAAAGCCTTTGGGGAAACTGTGTATAATTCAAAAAAAAAAAAATCTTTTCCATAAACTGATTTTGTATCAACTGGCTGGAGACATTCCATCCATGCTACTCCCATGGCTTCAGAGATATTCCATCTCTGTAACCGCTCCATATCACTGATAGTTCTCCGTTGCGAAGATGTGGCCATTGCAACAGCACTTAGACCTCTCCCAGAACCAATCTTGGCGTTACGTTCAAGATCACGTGCAGCTGCCAGAGCTGCCGCTTTTGCAGCAGCTTTATCTCTTGGTCGACCTGGTGTATCGTCGTTTGGAGCCTCCAATGGTTTCTGGAAGCTGGAAAAGGTCTGAAGTTTGGTACTCTTACGCTCAAGCAATGAAGAGTCTCGCCTAAGAGCTGGAGGTGCCGGAGGCGCTGGAGGTGGCGGTGCTTCCCAACCAGCTGCTCCTGCAGCTATCATGGCTAGTGCCATTGCAGAAGGAGGTGATGCAAAAGCAGCTGCCCACTCCGGAGAAATCATCGAAAGAGCCGCATCAATGGGGAGTGCATCAGCGGCCAAAGCACGATCATCAACGACAAGGGGATTCAAACCATCACCAGTGGCGAGTTCGTGAATGCCAGCTAATAAAGGTCGCCATCTTCGCAGAATTGCAACAAATGGTGGTAAAATAGCTTCTAGATATTGCTTACGCAGTGGTCTTTTGTCTCTGCTAACAGCATGCCATACCCGCAACAGACTTGGAATCAGAAAGTGAAAGACCACAAAATAATAAAAAAAAGTGAGCATAAGTTCACACAAAAAAAAGCTCTCAAGCTATAAGCATTTCCAATGTTCATGAATATGTGAGACCAGACCATAAATAACCATAGGAAACTCATATAGAGGAGAACTAACCTCAGAGTATAGAACGCATGTCGTAACCAATACTCTCTGCCTCTTTGAATCAGATATTGGCATGTTTAGAACAGGAGAGAGCACACTGGAGATAAATAAACACAATTGTATCAATGTAGATAGGTTTATAATTTCAAAAGCCACATAAGGAAAAGAAACACAAAAGATGTAATTACTTTACCTCCACAATAAAGCTGATGGTGACATAGACATCTGAGAACTGACATCTAATGAAGCAGAATTCCCTGCAGGGCAATGCAGTCCACCATGGTCATTGGTCAACAAACTATCTTCGGAACTTAAAGTTTTCAACAACAAACTATCTTCACCATGGTCTTCTTCCCTCAAAGACAAGAGCACCATTCAAAGCATGCATAAGAAAGGCTGATCACTATCCAGCAATTGATAAAGTGCTGCCATTCCTCCCATCCCGGTACCAGATCCTCCACCGATTCCTAAACCGCCTCCGAGTCCAGACTCATCTAGCAGCAAGGCTTGAAGCATGGATACTGATTTTTTAACCAAAGGAAGTTCGATCCAGTTTCCTTGTGCATCTTTTTGTAAAGAAGATTTCCAAGAGTCCCAACCACTTCCACCACCACCAAAACAACTAGTTTTAGGAGGAAGTCCAACACCGTACCACAATCGACTTCTGTACTTCCAACCCTCAGCTAAATCCATGGCACAGCTTCCGTATGAAACAAAAGCGCACGAAACAGATTCGTAAGGCTCGGCTGCTGCTGCTGCAGCAAAACGCTCCATTATGGCTGTAGAAATCTGACCACTTGCATCGGCCATTGAAGCAAGTATCTGAAGAAAAAATAAAAGCAAGGAAATAGCAAAAAGTTAGTAAGATACAAGGAGACATAATAACAGAAGAGTGGTTGAGAGTAATTTCCACTTACATCTACATGGACCGCTCCTGAATCACTAGACACCGATGCACGGCTACTGGAAACCTCTGATGCTTCTCCGACCGTTGGCAATGTACGTGAACGGTTGTGAAGGGGGTAAACAAGAGAAAGAGGAGACGGAGAGACATCAATTGCGTTTGCAGCACAATTTTGCTTGCTTTGTAGTCGCAAATGATCTTCAACAAGCATCAAAATAACAATTGTATTCTCCACAAGAAACACTGAAAGCTGAGCAGCATTTTCTACTCCAGCCTTTGCATCTTTTGGTGCTAGACTCTCTGCCGCGAGACAAGCAGATGCTGCAGCTATAACTTGAGTCTGTTCGGGGAAAGAACATTAACAAACCATATATAATTCAATGAAAGAGGTCTAATTGGCAATATGGAAGGCTAAAGGCATCTCAGGTTTGTTCTTCTAATGTTAATATAAAAAAGGAGTTACCTGAGCTTGTAGTTCACTAGCGGCAAAGTCAAGCAATCCACCAAGAAGCCTTCTTTTAAAAACTGGCAGTGATTCCTCGCGCCTTCGAAAGTAGGAAAAAAGAAGTGTAAAAAAATTGAACAGAAGCATGTATCCAGAAGAGACCTCCAAAAACTAACAACCGTTGCAACGAAAAGGGACGCTACGTAAAAGATATTGTCATCACAAAAAGACAGCAAGAAATGTGGTGCATGAAAATACCTAATTCGTTTCTCCCCGGTGCTAGACCCACCAACAATAGAAAGCCACTCTGCACAATGAATTGTAGCCTCAATATCCTGTAAAAGGAATGAAATGTTGCAAAAAATATAAATTGAGTTTGAAAAAAGTGATACATTAATTTATTTGGTAGACAACTGAATCAAACAAATTTACCTTCCAACCATCTTTCCGCCGCATTGAATGTTCCAACATTATGATTAAAAAGTTATGAATCAGATCTTCCACTTCAGCAGAACCGGGTGAAGCAGACTGTTTCCCTGCATCCTTCTGTGTGTGAACGCACAATAGTCAGCATATATATAGAGCTTATTGGTATAAGCTTCAATAACCAAATAGAAAATGTAATTAAACTAGCATACATACATCCAGCTTGGCTCATTAATGATACGACAATCATGGAAGAAACTTTTAAAGTTATAAGGTTGGAGTAATACCTCGTAGTTTGAGATCAAAATCTCCAAAATCCACTCAGGCCACTCTTCCATTTTTGTCAGACTGCTCCTATTTTCTGGATGGCTACAAGCCAAAAATAGAAGATCCTGACATAGAAAGAGTAAGTTCAGAGAGAGACATTAGGCAAGTAAAAAAATTATAAAACCAGTCAACGAAATAAAGTTGCAGACCACTAATACAAGACTTTATAGATATCTAAAGAACATACTAAAGACGATTCTAAACACTTTCACAAATGCATTTTTGTGCATACTCATCCTCTTTAACTATGAAATTTATACCTGAAGTGCTCGATTTTGTAGAGCCTTAGATGCAAATGGTAGAGAACGCAGTAGGATTAAAAGAAGTTGAGGGTGTTCAAAACGATGACCTGAATCATAAAAGTTTAGGCCATCCTCAGTTGATGAAGCATTGATCTGCAAGAACAAGCCCAGGTATGCAATTAAAATTTAATCTCATGCCAAAATCTGAAATAGTAAGTGTAACACCAAATAGGGCAAATTTTCCAATCTTTTCTGATTTTTTTTTATCATAATAATCTGATAGAAATAGCAATGCTTAAAGACAGATCAAACTTATAAAAGAACGAAAACATGTCATACCGAAGCCCCAAGCAAAGTTGTATAGACATTATCGGTCATCAGCCTGTTTGGAGCTGCTTGAAATGCTTTCAATAGTGCAAATAGAAGCAATGAGACTTTATCGTCAAACATCGTTCCACCACTTTCATTAATCCCATTACCCATGAGGTTACTCATGACTTCAGATTCGGTACCAATAGAAAATTTTAAATGCCCTTTTGAAATCAAGGAACCGATCAATCTGATGATCCCAACCACGACACGATCACTATCGTCAACATTATTTCTTGTATTATTCCTTGTGTTATTATCAGCATTCACGGAATTAGAGATGGTAACCGAGTCATTAGCATAAACGACAGTAGCAGATCCATCCGCATTTTCTTGTTGAATTGACTCAGTTTCCGTCAACGATCCTACATTATTATCATGAGCAAGAGGGCCTTGAGGAACTGAATCCAACTGCTTGTGTTGACTCAGTTCACTATGATCACTCAGTTTCTTGTGATTATTGACGCTTATTCCATCCTTAGCAACAGATTCTGTGGCGTTGTCCTCACCCGTTTTAGCTTCTCTTTGCAGCAGAACAAGAAGTGTTTCTATCCCCCCGGATGTGATAAATGACTCTGCAAATGTCTGAGCCCTAGCAGCATTTGGCTGTACAACCAACCTAAACATGAAATGCAATACCCTTGCAACCTAAACATAGGTAACAACATAACAACGTGAGAGCAAAATTATAATAAGAATACAAAGTTAACATTCTTCACACAAACATGTTACCTGATTTGGCTGTGGACTGTCAACTATGAAGCCAAGTAACCGACGGACATCAGCAGCGGAAAACGAAGGAGACGCTGCTCCCATTAGAAGTTCAATAATCACCAAAAGTTCATCAACCAATGCATTAATTTCCCCAACTTGACGTGCATCCCCATCTCGAGAAAAAGTGTTTACGGAGTCTTTCTCTTGAATCATCCAGTAACATCTCCGACAACCATCCAAAAGTATCTGAATAGCATCACCATCCCTCATAGCTATGGCTTCAGTGAAAACCAAATCTTGAAGTGATGATAAAAGCTTCTTTTGAAGTCTATAGTTGCACACACTCCATATCTTCAGATCCAATAATAGCGTACGGAAGAGCTGCACTTTAAGACCATGATTGATGTTCTGAGATTGACAAACCGAAACAATGGCAGCAACTAGTTCCTCATCTTCTACTCTATTATCCTTGAGATCAAGGAACGCAACTGAGTGAAGAAGATAACCGAGAATCGTGGCCAGAATTTCAGGCCCTCGAGTACGAGACAACTCTTCATTGTTACCGGGATGTTGAATAGCAACTGAAATAATTCTAAATATAGGTGCAGCAAGAGAATATGTTGTCAAAGACAATGGTAGATTTCTAGAAATTGGCTCCAGACTATCTTTATGCACATTGCTTACGGTTAGAGGAAGCAAAGACATGGGTCCTCCATAAGCTAAGGCCCAGAAGGACTCCACTGATTTCATTCTCGTTGCAACATGGACTTGTCCAATTACCTCAGCTGGTCGTCTTAGAGTGCCTTAACCAAGAACAAATAATATATTTACAAAGTAACAAAACATAACATACTAGAAAACAAAGATATTTCCAATATGTATTAAGCATTCTCACAACAATAAAAAATCTGAGAGGATAATCATAAGCACCTGCTGCTCCAGAAATAGAAGCATCTGGACAAAACCGTCCACTTAGTAGACACGGGTGGTAAAGTAAGTGAATATATGATCCAAGCTCTGCATCGAAAAGACTAATTTCCTCTGCCCGATTACGAACATGGTCATTTGTAGCTAACCATGGAAGACCTGCCCCATTTCCAAAACAAGGCAAAACATCTCCACCTCTAGATGCTAATCGCGTCATTCTTTCGGGACCAATCGGTTCTTTAAATATATAAACTGGTCCCATCTCAGCAAACAAAGCACACTGACGACGCCGACGATTTTGTTGACCAGAGGTTGTAGGAGGAGGAGGATTTGACCCAATGCAACAGAAAGAAAGCGGTTTGGATATACGAGGAAATTCAAACGGACGAGTTTCGTATAACGATCCATCGACATATAACCGTAATTCACTCTCGGAATTCCCTAAAAGTCCTTGATTGTAGGTATGCTCAAGACCAATAAAGTACCAACACTGAGGCTTAAATGCATGAGTGAAATGCAGTGAAGCTTTATTTCCTTTCCCAGTACAACTCTCAACCACCAAAAACTGTGCATAGAAATATGCTTCGATCCCTTGATTATCCGGAGTCAAGAAACTGAACAGACGCGGCATATGAGAAGTCCCTTCACCGTGTACATTTGCAGCCATTGCAGACGTTTTTCCTGATTTGGCCGCTGAAGCAGCAGCGATTGCAGCTGCAGCGGTTGAAGCGTTTAATGTGTCAGCAAATGATTCAATATAAATCCAAGTAGCAAATGCATATCCGTTTGTAAAAGGCCAACGACTTTCTCCCGGACCAACTAACCCCGAGCTTGCACCGACAAATTCAAAGCTACACGCAGGTCCTCTTGATTCATTTTCAGTCATTGCCTTCTCTAACGCATCCATCAACGGACTTGACCACACTGTTGAAAGAGATCTTTTAATAACCTCAAGCCATCTATGCAAATCTTCGGCGCTAAGTGAGTGTCCAGCTAAATGCTGAATACAGTGAAACAAAACCGTTGCATTCCACACCATCTCGGCGTCCTTGGAAAATATCTCCTCGACTGATCGTAAAAGAACTCCTAGTAACCCTGCCATTGAACACATAGCTTTGTTTCTCGTGCAAGAACGTAAAATCGCAAGCAATCCTCGTGCCATACGGGTCCTAGGGGACATAAAATTAAAACTATCACCCGAACAAGGAAGGCAAGGAATAAGCTCGCCCGAAACAATGGCCGCACGAGAGTTCAACATCACGCTAGGAGGGTTACTATCTTCATCCTCTTCAAAACTCTCGACTCCACCCATAGTCGCGAGAAGCGAATCAATGACAAGGAAAGCAGTAGTCTCTGAATCTTCTTCACCGGAACCAAAACTCTCAACACCACTAACAATATTCTTAAGTTTCTCTAAGCTTTCAGGCTTACCCATAATAGCTGAATCAACTAAATGCAATAACTCTGGAGAAACATTTGGCATTGTAGCCTTTGGTTTAGCCCTCTTTGGCGTCTGAACCAAAGGATATCCCGATTCTGAAATATCGAAAGAGTCAAAACTCGTTGTCCCGGGGTTAGATAACTGGTCGATTTGCACATCATCATCCATCGGTTCCATACTTTGCGCATCCGCATCACCAAATGAGGACCTTTCAGGTACATTATGGTCAATCACAGGCTTATCTTGATCTCCTAAAGAAACTCGATCAAAATTATCGGCTTTGAGAACCGCATCGACCGAGCTAATCCCTTGTAAAACTGCATCATCAATTCCTACCTGACTAGGATTCCCTAAACCAAATGCATCTATGCTATTCTCTATGGCATTAGGTATATCATCAGAAGCTTTAGATAACTTTATCGCTTCATCTTCTTCCATTTTAAGAATTTACAAACAAATCATTCACCTGTTTAAAAACATCCATAAATGAAACACAGATTTAGCAAATGTATACCAAAATTGAATAATCTAATAGTAATAATTGACGATTTCAAAATCCGACCATAGGAAAAAGCTTTCAGAAATCATAAACAGAATCGATTATGGTCGGATTCGTTACCAACGGCGACGAACGGATCGGCGAAAATGTCGAAAGAGAAATGAAGCAAAAGCGATTATACAGCTTACCTGTTTGGACGGAATATTCCATTTTTTGCCGGCTTATTAACGAACGAGGAGGACCTAATCGGAGCAATTCCGACGCGGGAAGAGCAGTGACGATCGGAGAAAGGAGAGCGCGAGAAAGAGGGACTGATATTTGATTTAGCAATTTTTCGATTAAGAAAAAAAATGCAATTAACAAAAAAATTACGATGGTAATTAAGGAAAAAACGTTTCCTGCCTCTGCTCTTAACCAGTCAAAATGTCAAATGAAAAACGACACCGTTTGAAGTAATTATCAACTGTATGTATAAAAGACTGATGACGACGCCGTTGTATATCATTTATTTAAAATAAATTTTGACGAAATAAATTATACATTTTGCATAAACAAAGAAAAACATCACTTATTATGAAATGAAGGAGTACATAATTATTATTCGTTTGGCAGTACAAGAGTAATTATTTAGTTAGTACATTAAATACAGAAAGAGATTTAGAGCCAAGACTAACCATTGGCACGTTTCTTGACTGGTACAACATAAAGTGGATTGGTCTTATGCAAGGTAAGACCAAAACTCTCTTCCATGTCCAAATCCTCAGGAACAAGGCCGTTTTGAAGCTTCCATTGAAACGTATGAAGAAGAGAAGCAAGCACGAGTGGCACAGTCCTCATAGCCATAGACATTCCAGGACATATCCTTCGTCCAGCTCCAAACGGTAACAACTCAAAATCTCTGCCTTTCAAATCAATTTCACGTCCTAATAAAAACCTCTCTGGCTCGAACATGTCAGGGCTTTCCCAAACGCTCGGGTCTCGTCCTATAGCCCAAACGTTTACCAAGACCTGAGCATTCTTTGGCACGAGAAACCCTAAAACCTCTGTGTCTGACTCGGCTTTGTGTGGGGCTAGGAGTGGACCTGGTGGGTGCAAACGTAGAGTCTCTTTCACTAATGCTTGTAGATAAGGAAGATTCGAGATATCTGACTCCTTAACGATTCCGTTTGGACCTACCACATCGTCTATCTCGGCTTGAGCTTTAGCCATTGTCTTAGGGTTTCGAAGTAACTCAGCCATTGCCCATTCCACCGTGGTAGAGTTCGTATCTGTCCCTCCAAGAAACAAGTCCTGACACAATCAAATACATATAAGTACTAAATTTATATATATATATCGCTCGATTTATTATTTCAAATGCAAAATATTGTTATATAACTGCAAGCCCTTTCAATTCTTGAACCACTTACGTAGAGAAAGTGTTTAATATCGTTCACGTTGAGCTCAGATCCGTTCTCTTTAGTTAAATCCATAAGCGAATCCAAGAGATTTTTCTCAGTCCGCGATGATTTCTCATTGTTACGAGCATCGATGAACCCTTGAAAAACCTGAAACAACCTATCCGAGCATAGTTTCATCTCTTTTCGGATACCTTGCAAATCAAGAAACCCAAGAAACGGGAAAAAGTTGGCGAGGTTCGGTTTCCCTATGATTTCCATTATACGAACCACCGAGTCTTGGAGCTCTATGGAGGTTTTTGGGTCGTAACTACCTAAATCGGTCGAAAACATAGCGTTTGAGATAATATTGAGCGATGTGACGAAGGAAGCACGAGCAATGTCGACGGATTCTCCTCTTTCGCATATTTCGCTCATAAATGTTACAAGTTCTTTCACTTTCTCCAACCGTACGGACTTCGTGGCGTCTAGGCGCTGCGGAGAGAACAACAGAGTCGCCGATATCTTCCTCCATAACCTAAGTGGAACATAATAAGTCGATCCATTTTTTTGTCAAAACAAATCCAAAACCTAACCACAACCCATGTTTTTGTTCATTTAATTTGTACTTTTTGTGTTTAGACCGTATTTGAATCCAACCAAAGTGAAACGAACCAAACTTTTATTAAGACCGTTTGAAACAATAACGATATATTGAGGGCCTGATGTATTAGAGAGGAGGCCATCAAGAAGAATCATCAAGACCAAAGGCTGTCAAAGAAAAGCCATGGTCGGAAATCAAAGAACGGAGCAAGTCCGAGGACGGACGGTCAAAGGTCAGTCGAGGCAAAGACCAAAGAAGACGATCCAAAGCCGATCAATGGCATGGATCAACATCCGAAGGAAGTCCCTTGTTCAAGTCCCCTCATCATTATGATTGGCACTCTTTTTCCTTAAGTAGAGGTTTTATCCCAAAGTGGTTTTCCCTACTAAGGTTTTAATGAGACCATCATCTTAATTCTCCAAGTTCACACTTCACTTTGTTGTGTATGAACTTGAGGGGGAGTATTGAACAAGATGAGTACTTAAGGATCATCAATCAAGGATCGCTTAAGTACGAATAAATGAACGGTCCGGTCAAGAGACTAACGGAACTGTGAAGACACGATACGCGGGATACTTTGGCATCGAGACGAGAATCCGCACATCCGAGGAACACCCGAGGCGCGGGACGGTTCCACTCGACCCGCGGTACCGAACCATCAAGGCACGGTTCTGATCCTGACAAGGTGGACCCGAGCACATGGATTAAAGGTGGAACTAATATGTTTGTTAATTCAAGCAAGTGATCAAGAGACAAGAGTGGGAGACAAGGAATCTGCTCAGAATAAACAATGGAAAGGAATCACTTTCCTTTCCCATTTAGATCAGATCACCGTCTTCCCTTGTGATCAGAATGGTGTCCCACGCTTGAAGAATCTGATCAGAAGAAACATTTAATAATGGAGCCCATACTTAGTGAACATGGTATGATTAAAGAAAAGGAAATGCTGTCATTCCTTTGTTCTGATTGAAGAAGAAACCAACGGTCATATTAGCCTTTGGTTCTCTATTTATAACTTGTATTATGCATTGTAATTAACTTGAGCACTTAATAAAAATCTGAGTACTAAGACTCATACTTCTCTCTCATTTCTCTCTTTGTGTTCTTCACATAAACACTATCTAAAATCAGTTCAAACACAATGTAAACACTCAAAATCCAACATGGTATCAGAGCGTTAAGTTCTTGAAGACCAAGAAGATTCCGCTGCTGTTGAAAAGAAGCTAAGAAGCTCACCGTTTCTCCGTGAAGAAAATGGTCTGTTCTGTTTCATGAAGCTCAAGCTCGTTGTTGCTTGAAGAAGAAGAAAGGTACTGCAACAAATGAAGAAGAAGGGAGCTACTGCTCCATGGTGCACATGGTTTCCACGGTTTGATAAAAGACTCTCTAAAATCTCATCCGAATCATCAAAGACAGAATCAACAAGTTCACTTCCGAATCATCAAAAGGAAGTAGAAGAAACGTTTTGAAGAAATTCCGAAGTGAAGAACTCGGTCTCATTATTCGGTGGAATACTCCCTCAAGCAAGTCTTGAGAACTCCATCCCATCATTCAAGGGTGAATTCAAAACCCAATCTCTCTTATACTTTCATCCCAATGGGATTACTGATACTTGGTTACTAAAGCTCTTCGGTCACTTATTCTCAAACACTTCGGTTACTAAATACTCTCGTTACTAAATCTTGGTTACGTATACTCTTGTTACTAAATCTCGGTTACGAAAATCTTCGGTCACTAAGTCTTTTGTTACTAAAAGCTCTCGGTTACTTACTCTCAAATACTCTCAAACACTCGGTTATCAAAAGCTCTCGGTTACTAAAATCTTCGGTTACGTAAAATCTCTCGGTCACTAAACCTCTTGGTTACAATACTCTTGGTTACTAAACTTTGGTTACTAAATCTTGGTTACAATACTCTTGGTTACTAAATATTGGTTACTCATTCACTTATCTTCCAAAGAAAATCCTTTGGTTAACTGTTCATTCTCAATCAACAATCTCTCTTCCGAATCATCGAAGGAAGTTAAAGAAAATCCGACTCAATCAAGAAGAGGTGAAGAAGTTCCATCCTTCGAGAGTCCATTGTCTCCAAGTAAGCTATAAGAGATTGAGAATGCTTACTTGTGAAAATCCGAAACTATACTTGTCCGTTGAAGAAAATCCGAGAATACCACTCGGTTTTGTTAAAGAAATCGTGCATCATCAAGACGGTGTGGCAATCATGAAGATCAAAGGATCTCAACCACAACCGATCATCAAAAAGGCTACTTCTAAAACTCAACTCCTATTTAAATTCTTAAATTTAAATTCGATTGTCTAAATGGTTTTACAAATTTAAATTCTCTCAAATTCCAATATCATGATTTGATTGTTAAGTCTTAAATGGTTGATCATATATCTCTTTGATATTCCTCATGGCACATACTTAATCTTTTCTTCTTTATCACTTGTTTAAGGGTAAAGGAGACCATGAGAGCCTCAAAGAAGAAAAGACGACATGAAAATGATTCAATACCGAGAAGAAGAAGGCAACAAGCACAGAGGTTTTGGAAGGGAAAATCCAAACTGTGGGCTACATAATCGACGAGCCCGAAAGGGAAAATCCGAACTTGTAGCTCACTAATCGACGAGCCACTCCAATTCCTCAAAACAAGCCATGGTGGAAAATTCCGAATTGGTGTTACCAAAAGGAGCATTACCAACCTATGAAGAGACATAGGAACAACCTTGGAGAGGCTGACCTAAGCTACTAGGCAAAAGCTCTAGAGAAGACGGTTCATCGGAGAAGAGGAAGTTTCATGTGGAGTGCATCCGGTTTCAACCTAATCGACGAGTCCACCCGGTGTCTTGCAACAATTTCAACTCAAGGAAAAGGCTCGGCAAAATTGAAGTCCGACCATGTAAAGGTCAAGAAAAGAGTGGAGAAAATTCTCCAAGTGATTCCGAAGCAATTCGGTAAACAACGAAGGCTACAAAGCCAAAGTTTCAAGACTGGTCCAGAACCGTAAATCTGTCTTGAAGAGGCGTTCGTGAAAAATGGAGACGTTTCGAGTCAAAACTCCCAAAATAAAGAAGTTATAGGAACCTGTCTAGTTTCAGGGGGAGAAAATTTTGCATCATTCCGAGCTCTACAGAAGTCGTAAGAGCCAAAATACCAGAAGGTATCCAGACTGCATTCAGACAGTCTATGAAAAATGATCTCGAGTGGCAAACCTGTGAAGGCAAATGGCGAGACCTATTTATGACATCAACTAGACCCAATATTGAAAAAGTACAGTGGGTTCGTGGTGCAAAATAAGGAGCTTGGATATTTTACAAAAGGCACCAAACCGGACAGTTTGGTGATAACTCATAAATCAACCGAATGGAGCATCAAACTCTCGGTCAAACTCGACCAAATCAGGCTATTTCTAAACCTTAATCTCTTTCAATATGCATAGTCAATTGAAATTCATTTGGAACAGTTTAGAGTGCTAAAATCAGTAGGTTAGGGTGCCTAGAAATTGGTTATTGGAGTTGATTACTTGCTAACTGAATGTGCAAAACGAATTTTGAAATTCATTAGCTTAAATCATTTGGAAATAAATTGCTAAAACCAGTAGCTAAGATTAGTGTAAATTGATTAAGCTATGGCTAGGAAATTCAGTAGCTAAATAAATTGGAATTTACTTAGAATGGTTGAAAGGTTTGTGTAGAGTAATAAGAACTTGATGTTCATTGCTCTTGGGACCACAAGTATTAGAGCTTCTTGGTTATGATAAAAAGCTTGTCCCCTTGTCTCTTCAAGAACTTATTGGTTGAAGCAAAAGGTGGAAGCTTTTGAGAAGCCTTGGGAGATGAAACCAAGAAAGAGTTTGCTGCACAAATATAAAGGAGAGGAGAGAAGCAAGTGTGAAGCGAGAGTGAGCTGAGACACTCACGGCAAAGTGAGGGTGTTTGAGCAGAAGTTGCAAGTCACACCCATGGAAGAAGAAGAAGAAGATGAGAGAAAGAGAGAAACATGTAAAAGTTTAAGTTCTTGTATTCTCTAAGTTATAGGAATAGATTGAGTGTGTTCTAAGTGCTAGTGAAGGGCATTAGAATGTTTCACTAATCTTTCCTATTGTAATCTCTATCTTCTCATTTTAGTGGATTCCGAGCAAAGTCTCGGGGAGATGTAGCGACCCTCGTTAATGGGCGTGAACTCCTTAAATGTGTGTGTGTGCTCCCCCATCTCCTTCTCTATTTTCTCTATCTCTCTTGGCTCTGTTTTGGCTCTGTTTCTCCATGAGTTATGCACTGATTTTGTGCGAGTCCGGTCTCGTGACATCAACGACTTCTAAGCTTGGGTTGTTGCGGTTTATGCTCGGTAAAGAACTCATTCTTTGAGCCTCTAAATCCTGACAGTTTGGAATCTTAGAAGTTGCTTAATAGATCGATTTGCAAACTGAGTTTGGTTTTTTTTTTTTTAGAAATCTTTGGTTAAGTTTATATGCTTAAATGAATATGAATCGATAAATTCAGTAATATATGGTTAAGTAAAATCAGTTGCTAAGCTTGTTTTGAATTTGATGAATAAATCCGAAAATGTCTCATTGTTCTTGCTTAGCAAATTAATTTGTCATATACTCTATGCTTACCTCTCATTATTTTCAGAAATCTCTCATAGGAGCGGAAGTATTAAAATTGAAAACAATCAAGAAGAAGTGTGGCAGCAACTAAGTCAATTCGCTGCGGTTTTCAAGCTTAGACTTTGTTGCTCGTCGTCTAAGCTTGAGGGGAAGTATTAGAGAGGAGGCCATCAAGAAGAATCATCAAGACCAAAGGCTGTCAAAGAAAAGCCATGGTCGGAAATCAAAGAATGGAGCAAGTCCGAGGACGGACGGTCAAAGGCCAGTCGAGGCAAAGACCAAAGAAGACGATCCAAAGCCGATCAATGGCATGGATCAACATCCGAAGGAAGTCCCTTGTTCAAGTCCCCTCATCATTATGATTGGCACTCTTTTTCCTTAAGTAGAGGTTTTATCCCAAAGTGGTTTTCCCTACTAAGGTTTTAATGAGACCATCATCTTGATTCTCCAAGTTCACACTTCACTTTGTTGTGTATGAACTTGAGGGGGAGTATTGAACAAGATGAGTACTTAAGGATCATCAATCAAGGATCGCTTAAGTACGAATAAATGAACGGTCCGGTCAAGAGACTAACGGAACTGTGAAGACACGATACGCGGGATACTTTGGCATCGAGACGAGAATCCGCACATCCGAGGAACACCCGAGGCGCGGGACGGTTCCACTCGACCCGCGGTACCGAACCATCAAGGCACGGTTCTGATCCTGACAAGGTGGACCCGAGCACATGGATTAAAGGTGGAACTAATATGTTTGTTAATTCAAGCATGTGATCAAGAGACAAGAGTGGGAGACAAGGAATCTGCTCAGAATAAACAATGGAAAGGAATCACTTTCCTTTCCCATTTAGATCAGATCACCGTCTTCCCTTGTGATCAGAATGGTGTCCCACGCTTGAAGAATCTGATCAGAAGAAATATTTAATAATGGAGCCCATACTTAGTGAACATGGTATGATTAAAGAAAAGGAAATGCTGTCATTCCTTTGTTCTGATTGAAGAAGAAACCAACGGTCATATTAGCCTTTGGTTCTCTATTTATAACTTGTATTATGCATTGTAATTAACTTGAGCACTTAATAAAAATCTGAGTACTAAGACTCATACTTCTCTCTTTGTGTTCTTCACATAAACACTATCTAAAATCAGTTCAAACACAATGTAAACACTCAAAATCCAACATGATGAAATGGTTCGCGACACGACCTCGTACCTAGTAGAAGCTATGATCGACTAGTGCAAACTTTTATAATCTGTTTTCTCTTCTAAACAATCTCAATCCCTTTCGAAACAAAAACATCATTGAAAAAAAAGTTGGTTTAAATAAAATTTAACAATTATTCATTTTCTAAAAAAAAAAAAAATCGGACTATCAAACCCAATTTTTTTTTTTTGGCTAAATGACCCAACCCAAATTAATTAGCCATGTGAAATTCTATAAACCAAAAAATAAAATTTTCTAGAATGTTCTACCTCCAACGAGACGACGTCGAAGGTTGCCAGGCCATGGAGACATCGTGATGGTCGATGGCTCGAATCGGGTCGACGATGGTTCGTCCAGAAAAGACATGGTCGCGTGTTTGAAGCGCTTCTCTTGCTGCCTCCGGTGAAGAAAAAACGACTGTGTTTAAATTTCCAAGCTTAAGAGTCATGACCGGTCCATAAATTCTCGAGAGGTTGGCAAGTGAACGGTGTGGAGCTTTTCCTATTTGGAAAAGGTTTCCGATGATAGGCCATCCCGGAGGTCCCGGTGGAAGTACGGTGGATCTCCGTCGGGATCTCACGCCGGCGAGGAGAAGGAACGGTAATAAGAAGCAAAAGATGAGGATGAGGACCAGAACTGGCTCCATAGTAAGTTTTGAGTCCGTCACGTCTCTTCTAAGCGACAAATTCTATTGCTTATATAAAGTTTTTCTGAAGCAAATGATATAAAGTTTTTCTGTCTAATCGTTTTGGGTTTTTTTTCTCCATCTGTGTCCTATAAAGTCACGTTTGTTGACCAAAAACGAAAACGGAACACTAATTTATGCCAAGGAAACTAAAGGACTATTAACTCTACAAAAAAAAAAAAAAAAAACATTCAAGTGATTAGAGTTTGCGACTTTACCTTCGAAAGACAATCAATGCAAGTTAACTTATGAAGTCAAAGTCAACCCGCAATTTAACATTTGGCCGTGTATAGAGATATTTTCATCCGTATATACAGGGCCTGGGCAGGGGCAAGTGGGGCCTACGCCTGTCCATCTAATTTTTTTAAAAATTTTTAAAGAATAAAAGCCTCAAATTTAAAAAAAAAAAATTTATATTGCATAAAAGGCTCCAAATTTAAATAAGTATACTAAAAGGGTCCAAAATTTTTCTTTGCGCAGGATCCCACCAGAAGTTAAGACGGGACTGCGTATATAGCCATGTATATGATATCAAAACTACGTATATTGTATGTGAGTGACATGTGGTTGTTTAATTAATAAACATATATATTACCATGTTGCTAAGGAGAACGGGAGCACCAAGCCTTCCAATTTCCAAAGGAATGTTTACCATTCGATATACCATTCGTTTTACCGTAAGAATATCAACTAAAAATTATGATTAAATAACATTTAAATGAAAATATATTCAATTTATTTAAGAGTAATGAAAGCATATTTTAACTACATACCAGCAGCATTGCACACCTAGAGGTTGATAAGGTCGAGCATTATAAAAAAAACGTAGTGAATATACATATTTTTGAATTTCTAACTACAACTCTTCTATTTATTAGTACTGAAGAAAGGAAATCCATGCTCCCCTTCTTCTAGCAAACAACAATTTCGGTTCATAATTGAGTTTCTCTTTAATTTGCGGTTTAATTATGTATTGGGCTTGTCCCATAAGCAAATTTTATGGGCTGAGTTGTATTATATTCAAATCTTATTTGTTTTTGGGCTAAGTTTATTATATTCAAATATAAAAACAAAAAGAATATGAGGAAAAAGAATGAAGAAAATGAAATCTTATATATATTAATTGAGGAGACACTAGAAGTTAAAAATCCTAGGTGTCACTCATGTAGGCTATCTAAGTAAAAAATCCTATGTGTCATTTCCTCACATTTTCTCACATTTTGCATCAATTTAAATATTATTCTGAAAGGAAAGTATTAAATACGGGTCCAGTTCTAGAAAGATTTTGATTTGATTTAAATTTGATTTAGATAAATTTGTGTATAATAAAAAACCAAAAATGTAGGTAAATTTCCTAACATTCTGCCGAAAGAAATGTATTAAATACGGGTCCAGTTCTAGAAAGATTTTGATTTGATTTAAATTTGATTTAGATAAATTTGTGTGTAATAAAAAACCAAAAATCTAGATAAATTTTTTAAATTTCCTAACATTCTGCCAAAAGAAATAAATTTCCTAACTTATTTTGGAACTACTTTACATATTTTGAAAAAAACATTTACTTACTATATAGGAATATATACCAGAATATTGTTTATGATTACGAAGATATCAGAACTTATTGTAATACATGTTATATTTTTTTCCTTTGCTTTTGTTTATTCAATATTGTTAGATATTAAGTATTAACCTATTATCTTACATGTGATTATAGGAAAAGTTATATCATTATCACTATGAAAAAGTCAAATGATCTTAAAGATTGTGCTTCTACTATCAGCAATGGTGTGTGTAAGTAATTGTACACAATATATTATTTTATTTATAATCACAGAAATAGATTAATAATATGTCAAGAATGTATTAATTTTTTTCTTCATCTCTTATTGTAGATGTGTGCGACCAAACCGAATCAAGTAATACCCTCAACCGAGAAAAGTAAGATTGCTATGATAAACACGATGAAAAGAATGTTCAAGCTAAAGACCACAAGATTTTGTTCCAAAATTGGAGGAAATATAATACGCATTTTTTTCGACGACAAATACTCTGCGCAGTTTGTCTGGTCCAACAAAAAGAAAACTTGGACACCTAGGCAGAAGACTCCTGAAGATGGAATCCTTATTATTTATGAGTAATAAATTAGGATTTTTAATTTTTGTCAACTCAATTGATTCAGAATTTCTTTCTCATTTGAAAGATTAAATTATTGTTACAAGAAATAATTTATTATTTTTTCTTACTATGAATCATTCTTGCAAAGCAAAGAAATAACGGATTTAACAACTTTTGGCTACAATTTATAACTTTTGTAAATTGAAATGTAACAAATTACAAATTAAAGAAACTATATGTGGACCTATGAATATGTTGAAAAAATAATACCTTTACGTGAATTTTTTTATCTCATTTTCTTACATGTAAAATTATGGGTTAAAGATATTATTTAAATGTAAAAGTTATTGTATTAACGACAATTAAATATATTTTTCAAACTTCAGGAAAAAAAACAATATTAAATCTTTATTCGTATATGTTTCCAAAACCATATTTACGGATAGTAAATATTCATAAATATTATACATTTATTTGAATAAAATATTGAATTTAATACATTTATTAGACATTTTGGCGTTGGTTTTTTAGTTATTATGGAACCTATCTTAGTTACATATTTGATTATTTCTTTTCAATAGACGGTTCAAAAACAAAGCTGTGAAACTATTTATTGTCTACATATTTTAGATAAAAAATCGCATATTTTTTTATCTATTATATGTAATATAATCCCGCATGATGTGATCCTGGATAGCACTAAGGAGATGGAGCTTGAACCAGAGCTTGTTGCGGAGCTTGCACCTGCGGAAGAGCATGAAGCTGAGGAAATATTGCTTGTACCCGTTGGTACCATGACCAAAAATCGAATTAAGGAGAAATGGATCAGCCCAACAACAATGTTTGATCCAGGAATTTCAAGAAAACTCAACAAATGGGCATGTGTTCCATTTGTACTCTTTTTCCCTTCTCTTCGGTTTTGTCCCTTTGGGTTTTCCGGAGAAAGGTTTTTAATGAGGCAAATGGATCACATTTCCTTAACCCATTTGTTGATCATAATCCAAGACCAGCGATTCAATACTATGGCGTTTTTCAATCAAGTGTCGTTGTTAGCTTACAGTGCTCCAGACGACGATCTACATATGGATCTAAAGCCCGTGAGTCTAGTTTCCGAAACTGTCAAGAACTCTCCAATCGGCCCAGTGAATCGCTCAGAAAAGGCCCAACAGTGGATGCGCGTCCAAGGCATGGGAAGAGTCATGTTTTATTCAAACTTTGTGTTTAATTTCTATCATTTTCGAGGTGGTTTAATTGCTGTGCATGCAGCCCCTCTTATTTTCCTATTTAAACTCTTTGTATCTCATTTGAGAAAATCATCTAGTTGTTGAATCAAAAATCTCTTTTCTCTCTAGATCAAAAATTCTCGTTTGTGAGTCATATCAAACGAAAACCTTTGTCTATTTTTGGTGAGTCATATCCGAAAGTAGCAAAGTGGAATATCAAGGGCTTTTCCGCACCCCTTGTGAGACCATTCGATCCCCATCCTTTGAAGCGATTCGTCGTTTGCAAAGTTATCCCCTCGTTACCCAAACCGTGAAGTGAGAGTCCTTGGGAGGATCGTGTCAGGTGGTATCAGAGCACCACTCCACAATCTGGGTAATATCGTTCCTTATCTATCATCTTTTAATTTCGTTCATCATCTTTTCATTTTTGTCCGTTCATCTTCATATCGCGTTCATCATTTTTGATCATCAATTTTCTTGTGTTTTTGCATCTGTTCAAATTCTAGGAATTGTGTCAACTTTTTAATTTTAATTTTTCATCTAGATCTTTATTTAGGTTGCTGTGTGTTTAATTTTCGTGCATCATAAATCAAAAAATAATAATAATAATAATAATTAATTAGGGTTTGTTGTTTTCGAAATTTGGCATTCACTTTAGTTTGTTAATCTTGTGCGAGGTACAACAATGTCTAATTGTAAAGGAGAGGAGTTGTTCTATACAAGGTGCCAAGTTCAAGGCAAGGTATGCAACCTCATGATTGATGAAAGAAGTTGCAAAAACGTGGCCAGTGAGTACATGGTGCAGAAACTCGGGTTGATCGTGAAACCACACCCATGGGTCGATGATAATTACAACTTGAGAGTGAGTCGTCAAGTGACGATTTCCATAAGCGTTGGGAAGTATAAAGATGAAGTTATGTGTGAAGTTCAACCAATGGAGTCATGTCACATCGTCCTTGGAAAACCGTGGCAAAGCAAACGTCAAGCAATTCAAAGTTATTCCGGTTCCAAAAACTGATATTCGTTTGATTACGAAGGAAGGAAGATGAATCTGCTTTCGTTGACATCACAAGAAATTCAACAAGATCAAATATGTCTAAAGGAAAAAGTGCAACAATTTGTAAGGGAATCTCTTAACCCTTTTCCTCAAAAAGAAAATTTTCTTGTGATAGACTCTAAAGAAACTCCTATGAGTTTAGCTAACGATGCACCAGAGTTTTCTATTCCGAGTGAGAAACCGTTTCGTTTGCAGGAAACTCAGGTTAAAATCAGCAAAGGAAATCCAAAGCAAAAGGAGAGATCAATCCATAGCCTCTGGTCCGGAAAAATTGATTTCGATCAATCAATCCTCTTGCGACCCGACTACAAACACGTTAATTACTTGAATCGATTGAGGGAGGAACTCGAGCAACGTGTTTTTGTCAAGTATCATCTTTTTCACTGACCAACTGGACATTTGGAAAAGACTGGTCGAGGCGAAATTTCCATAGCACACGCCGATCTTTATCCGCCTTTGCAAATCATCTCAACGGTCGAAAAGGAGCTAGCCGAACAAAAACATCGACCAAACAATCAAACCCTTGCTGGGTCAGGTAAGTTTTCTCGACCAATTAAATATTTTAAGACTAATGATCGTTGTGTTCCATTGTTTAATCAAGCAGATTTCAAGATGTCTCATAACTTTCAAATCGGACCCGAGAAAGACCAAAATTTTCGAGGAAAAATGGTGAAAGATGCCCGATCCATTTTGGCAATTTTTAAAAAGCATCAACCATTCCCAACATCAGCATCAAAGGACTCCAACATATTCCAGATTTTCTCCCAAGGTAAGCCTAATCCGATTTTGAACTTCGATCTTACTAACTTAGCTCGTTTTCGTGTAGGTTCTTCGGATTTGAGGTCAAATCCTTTCCAACTGGGGGAGGATGATGTGATCCTGGATAGCACTAAGGAGATGGAGCTTGAACCAGAGCTTGTTGCGGAGCTTGCACCTGCGGAAGAGCATGAAGCTGAGGAAATATTGCTTGTACCCGTTGGTACCATGACCAAAAATCGAATTAAGGAGAAATGGATCAGCCCAACAACAATGTTTGATCCAGGAATTTCAAGAAAACTCAACAAATGGGCATGTGTTCTATTTGTACTTATTTTTCCCTTCTCTTCGGTTTTGTCCCTTTGGGTTTTCCGGAGAAAGGTTTTTAATGAGGCAAATGGATCACATTTCCTTAACCCATTTGTTGATCATAATCCAAGACCAGTGATTCAATACTATGGCGTTTTTCAATCAAGTGTCTCTGTTAGCTTACAGTGCTCCAGACGACGATCTACATATGGATCTAAAGCCCGTGAGTCTAGTTTCCGAAACTGTCAAGAACTCTCCAATCGGCCCAGTGAATCGCTCAGAAAAGGCCCAACAGTGGATGCGCGTCCAAGGCATGGGAAGAGTCATGTTTTATTCAAACTTTGTGTTTAATTTCTATCATTTTCGAGGTGGTTTAATTGCTGTGCATGCAGCCCCTCTTATTTTCCTATTTAAACTCTTTGTATCTCATTTGAGAAAATCATCTAGTTGTTGAATCAAAAATCTCTTTTCTCTCTAGATCAAAAATTCTCGTTTGTGAGTCATATCAAACGAAAACCTTTGTCTATTTTTGGTGAGTCATATCCGAAAGTAGCAAAGTGGAATATCAAGGGCTTTTCCGCACCCCTTGTGAGACCATTCGATCCCCATCCTTTGAAGCGATTCGTCGTTTGCAAAGTTATCCCCTCGTTACCCAAACCGTGAAGTGAGAGTCCTTGGGAGGATCGTGTCACCGCACTTGGTGCGGGTCAAAATCTAGTGAAACAAAATTTTAGGAACGAGAAGGAACTGAAACTGGTAATCATTTTTAGGAATATATGGAATTTAAAGAATTGGAATAATTGGGATAAAAAGAAATGGGAAAGAAGCAGTTAGAGTAATTAAATAAATGGAATTAGGATTTATCCCTTTCCATGTATCCCGTTCATTCCTCTCCTTTTTTTACCATGAATGAATTTTAACTACATTCTTATTTTTTTTCCAATTATCCCACAGGAATATGTGGAATCAAAAACTGTTTTTTTCCCATTTAACTGGTAATTTTTTTTTGGAATTCACATGAATGACTAATTCCATTCATAAAAATGACATTTCAGTTGCAGCCAAAAAGTTGGATCCTCTTGTTCCTGCTCAAATTTGATAAGGATTTTTTTTGTTCTATAATTATCTGCATGAGTAGGAATGGAGGAGGAATGAAATGATTTATTTTTAGAAAAATGGGGAGGAATTCAACGTTCCTCTTTATTTTATTTTTCCCTTTTAGTGATCACCATTTAGAGAAAAGATATACGATTTCTAAGACATTATTATAATATTATTTATAAATCTTTCAAAAATATAAATCTTCACAGAGTTAATTTACTTGATTATCGGATTAGTTTTTATATGGAAACTACATCTACCTCGCCTAAACTACTATGTATATTTAGAAACATCCAAAACTACAAATCTTCAAATTTGGATATGACGGATTGTAATATTGGATTCGTTTTTGTTCTAAAATTAAATTTTTATTCCACATTCCTTCTTTAGGTAGATCCACATATCATTTTCTTTCCATCTTTTATTGAAACCGATATACAAGAGATCATCATTCCCAAAACGTGCATTAATACTAAATAACGAAAAAGATTAACAAAATCGCTAATTGATTTTCCCATTTAATGTTGCTCTACCTCCCTTCTCCTATATACTAATAAAATGGTCTCATCTTTCTGAACACACTTGCAAAAGCAAAAAAAAAAAATTACTACTCCTCCAAAAAGACTAATTCTTATTAATTTGTTGAGATGGCTCTAATGAATTCTAATGGTGTGAAAAGGGCTTATGTTACTTTTCTGGCTGGAAACAAAGATTACTGGATGGGTGTAGTTGGGTTAGCCAAAGGACTTCGTAAGGTGAACTCGGTTTATCCTCTTGTGGTGGCCATTCTCCCTGACGTGCCTGAGGAACACCGTCAAATCTTGGTGGCTCAGGGATGCATCCTCCGTGAGATTGAACCGGTCATTCCTCCCGAGAACAAACTTGGTTATTCCATGCCATATTTCGTCCTCAACTACTCCAAGCTTCGTATTTGGGAGGTAAAATCTGACTTGTATATTTGTGTTTATTTATGTATTGTTTTTTTTTTGTCATTTATCGGTTAGATAAATACCTTCACACGTTATTATATGTAGATTCATATATAAATCTCACTTAATAGATATGTATATTTGTGTTTATTTATAAGATGATTTTTGTTCTAATACTAACATACATACATGCATGCAGTTTGTGGAGTATGAGAAAGTGATATATCTAGATGGAGACATTCAAGTGTTTAGTAACATCGATCATCTGTTCGATTCTCCTCCCGGCTATTTGTACGCTGTTAAAGATTGCTTCTGCGAGATATCTTGGGGCAATACTCGTCAATACCAGATTGGTTACTGCCAACAGTCGCCTGAAAAAGTGACGTGGCCTGTCGAAACCCTTGGTTCTCCACCGCCGATATATTTCAACGCTGGTATGTTAATGTTTGAACCAAATCTCAACACTTACGAGGATCTCCTTCGCGTCGTTCAACTCACTACTCCAACTTGTTTTGCCGAACAGGTCTGGTTGAGATTTCTTTATTTTTCTATACTAATTATTATGATACTCACTGATATTATTGTTTGTAGGATTTTTTGAATGTCTACTTTAAAGACATTTACAAGCCAATCCCTTCGACCTACAATCTTGTACTGGCTATGCTTTGGCGTCATCCTGAACATGTTGACCTTAACCAAATCAGTGTTGTTCATTACTGTGCAAATGTACGTCTTGTTTTGTTTAGTTACTTTCTTACATAAATTTAGATTCATGTTACTGCTCTATATATTTTCAATCAATTTTATAGGGTTCCAAGCCTTGGAAATATGATGAAAGTGAACAACGCATGGACCGTGAAGACATAAAAGTGTTGGTGAAAAAATGGTGGGAGATTTATGAAGATTCGAGCTTGGACTTCAAAAACTTTGTCCAGATGGAGTCTAAGCTGAATCAGAATCCGAACATTGCTGCCTTAGCTTCCAATGAATCTGGTGGCGATGCGACTACAAATCTTGCCCCCTCTGCTGCATAAGGAAGTCGTTATTGAGAATTTTTTTTGTTTTTGTTTTGGTTTTGTTTCAATAATATGTTTAGCTATATATTAATACATAGCAACCTTGTTTGAGTTTGATGTTTTTGAGATTTGAGTGGTTGGTCTTGTGTTGTTGCTAGACGACTATTGTGTCAATGCCGACCTTGACTACCATTGCTTTTGTATCTTTTTTATTACTCTTCTTTTTATGAGTAATCAATAATAAAAGATTTGGCTTCACTTTTCTCCTATTCGTTCATTTTTGTTGAGCCAATTTTGCTTCAATATGGTTATACCATTATTTACAGTTGCAAAAACATGGATTTCGGGTCTTTACTAGTTAGATTCTTTTTGGCCGTTTTATAACTTTAGAAAGCTTCGAAGTTGGTTGATATGATCATGGGAAGCAGCCAGACATGTGTTCACTGTTCGAAGCGTATCTTCCCAACCACGATGATTCAATGCACGAAACTATTTGGAAAATCTTCTCAACTCATTCACGGATCAACTCGAAGAAGAATCAGGTCAAACGGAGCTGGTATGATAAAGTTATGCAATTTACAAGTCAGGTGATTTCCAGTTCACTCGGATCAGACCCGTGTGCATTCAAAGTTAATTTCCGACCGAACCAGGATGAGTTAAGCGGCGAATCCAATTGTTCTAGAATCTTGATCCATTAGAGAAGCCCAAAAAAGTGGATTGAGCCCAAAACTATCAAAGGAAGACTGATTTTCGTTTAGATACAAATTAGCATTTAATAGAGTGTGTTTCTCTCCCTTACATGCAAAAGAGAGTTTGATTTTTAACTCCCAAGTTGTGCTGCATGTTAGGAAGCTATTATGAACGAAAATCAGTTGTATTTCTCTATATAGAGACCCAAAATCATTAATAAAAATAAATTTTTGATTATAATTTTTGGAATCTTTGAGAGTGTTTTTCATTTTTCGTCAATGGTGTGTAATATCCATTGGTTTGGTTAATGGTGTGTCATATCCATTAATCAATACATGATCCGTCTTGGTGCGTCATATCCAGGGGGTCTTGTCGAGAGTGATTTCATTTTCAGCCTTGAATTCGTCTTAGTGTGTCATATCTAAGGGATTCAAGTTGGCTTATCATGAGGTATTCCGCAACCTTGTGTGGCGCCATTCATTCCACCACCTTGTTCATCACAAGGATTATCCTTTCACCAGCTTAGAGTGTCGAATCCTTGGGAGGATCTCATCATTGGTAATAGATCAGTCTATTCACCATCCTTGCTCTGATATATTAGTCACCATAGAAAATCCTGTTTGTAGTTGTTCTTTATTGATTTCCTGCTTGGAAAGTTTCTGTGGAACAAAACTTCGAATTAGCTTAAACCGTTCTTGTATAGCCAAGTTGGCAACTACAACTGCTAGCTAAATAGAAACACCTGTTAGGCTCTTAGCTAAAAAAAGGTTGGTAGATTTCGGATCTTTATTTCTCTAATGACATATACTCCATTGGCTAATTTGCAAAGTAATTGCATAAACTAGCATGGTTAATTGTACTATTGAAAGTTGCAATAACTTAGAATGAAACGCGATCATGAGCCTTTAACTAGGTCTGGTCACCTCTTTTATCAAGAAAGTTCGATGAATCATGTCAAGAAAGTCTGATGCATCAAACAGGAAACAAATGAAAAATTAATACCAAACCTCAAATTCACAGAAAAAGTTGTCTAGTTGTATGTGTAAAGGTTTGAGCAATCGGTTTAATCGGTGTGTAAAGCGGATCGGGAATTTTTTTGACGAAATAACCCGAGCAAAAGTTTGGTTCGGTTTAGTTAAGTTCGAATAAATTCGGTACAAACACAAACTTTATCGTCAAAACACATTCAGTTTTCTATAATAAGATGTATATTAGTTGTTTATAATTTCGTCTAGCTCCGCGTGCTAGCCGCGTGATTGTAGCCCATTGAGGGTGTGATTGGCAGAGTGGAACACAAAGTAGTAGGAGTAAACAGCGGAAGCGGGAGCTGGGAGTGGAAGCTGAGAGTGATAACTAAAAGCGTTAGCTGAGAGCGGTAGTGGAAACTAACTTTTTCTGAATTAAAAAAAAACTAATTTATTTGGAGTTGAAAACACTTACTAACATAATAAAAACAAAAATTATTTTAAAAATGTGAAACTAAATAACTAAGACATAAATATATATATATATATATATATATTTATATATGATTTCTCCAGATTTGCTCTGCAATGTTGTTTCGAATACCGGCCATATATGCATCACCTGTAGGCATATAATCACTTCTTTGAGTTTCTCGATCATCCTTTGAGTATCAGACAATTGAAGCACTCCATTATCCATTTCTTCAAACTCTTGAAAGTCTTCATCAATATTTGTTGATTTTCGAATGAAATTATGTAAAGCTATAGTCTCTACAACTATCTTCGACTGCATTTGTAGACGTGTTGAATTTCTGATAATAGCAAATTTTCCTTTCCACACTCTAAAAGTTCGCTCAATTACAGAATGCAATGAAGAATGACGTTTATTAAACATTTCATTCTCATTTGTAGGTGGTCCTCTTGCCACTGGTGTGGATGATATCGAATTCGACGAGAAAATATTTTTCTTCGGGTGGAGTTGGAAAATATTTGTCGTGTTGTGCACAATATCTCAATATCTTCAAATCGTGTTGATATACGTATTTATAGTGAAATTTTATGAAATTTATATTTTAATCAGAAAATATAAATTAAGATATGAATATATATTCTGTTTGTTGATGATATAGATTTTGTACTGGACGAAAAAAGGAAGAAGAAATTTTGTGTTGAACTTCCAATCAAATCCCCTATATATTATTAGAGAAGTGATTTGTGAGAAAAAACTTACATGTCATCTCCACAATCATTCTCACCAAAAGAATTATGACATGGCAATGTGATAATTATGACATGGCAAGATAATAACTATTTTTTTCTTTTAAAAGTTTGATTATCACAAAAAATCTTTCCAAATCTTTTTTTTATAGAATCTTCTAAAACAATTTAATTTAAATAATAATAAAAACATTTGGCCACGAAAAATTCATCACATATTTTTTAAAAAAATATGTGATGAATTTTTCGTGGCCAAATAGGAAACATTTAAACCTAATTACCTATAACCTATATATCCTTCATTTCTTCCCTTTACATATAGATCTTAATTGTTCATTTCAAAACTGCAAATACCATCTTCTAATTGTAGTGAAACACTAGAAATAATATTATACATGTTTTATTAATTTTTTCATCCTAATTTTAAATATACACCAAATCATGCTCATTTTTAGTTATCTTTGTTTTGTTTTTGTCAGAAGAATAAGATAGAAGAAGTAAAAAATGACACATGAAGAAAGCTTATTTAGTAAATTAAGAGGTTAAAGATGAAGATCTAAGACTAAAAGGACTAAAATTTTTGCAACGCATATGAAAATTGTAATTCAGATAGTAAATTACAAATATCTCGACCTAAAATTTCTAAACTATATCATTTTATGTGTGTGTAAATTTATTCTTAACTTCATATTCTTTTCACATATTTTAATCATGTATATTTATTTGTTCATATTTTGGTTGTTTTACACGATTTTCTTCGATTTATAGAAAAACTGATTTTTGGGTAAAATGATAAGCCGAAATGTTGTTATGTTCATTGACACTGAATAAAATATGAAGTTATAGAACATGAACAGGAGGTCGTCTGGCACCATAAAAAAAATTTTAGTGCTCCCATTTCTTAATCGGATTGGCGTTAATTTCGATTCCCTTTAAGAATTTTTATCTATCATCAAGTTCGATTATATTTTAAAACCGTTATGAATACAACTTCATTTTGGAGTGACTAACTAATCATGTATAATTTATTTAGTGTTAAAATATTTATATTTAGTTTAAATCTTGACAAAAAATATATTTGTGTTTATCCAGAAATCCACATTTGGTAATGAACATAACAAAAAGATGATTTAAACTTTTTATTTTTGTAAAGAATTTATTTGTTTCAAATTAGAATACAAACCAAAACCTAAACCATACAAAATCATCCCTATTCGATTATGTATTACCTTTGAGATTATTATTTATATACTGAAATCATAAAACTAATAAAATTTAAATCAAATCAAAATTCTAATAAAACACCATTAGCAATGATGAAACGACGTTTTTTTATTAGTTTGATGCTTATAAAAACAAAGAATATTTTATCCGCGTATTACGCGGGGAGTCATCTAGTATCAGATATTTAAACATAAAACACACAAAAAAAAATGTTTACCTGGTAGTCCAGTAACAGGCGATCTGGCTACCCCCAGACCACTAGTGCAGGGGGCCTTAAGTGGAGGCTTAAAAATCCTTGGGCGTGGGCATAGGCCCGGTGGGCTAGTCGGTCCACGCTTAGTGGTCTGGATACTGGGTTATCAAAAAAAAAAATGTTTAGTTTTTTTAGTTTACCATGCCTCATAATTCTCTGATTTCTAGTGGTATAACGCTGACAGTTACAAGCACTAATACATACGTGTGAAGTAATAATTTTTTTTCATGATTGGTGGTCACTAAGCGTGGTGACCCCACAACCACTCTCTAAACGTGTTGTTGAAAAAACAATAATTATTAATCATCTAACATACCATAAATTATAATTAGATAACTAATATTGATATTACATAGAATGACCATTTTACCCTTAAATTAACTTTCAACTTTAATGATTAAAAGAAAATAAAAACAAGTCACAAATTTTTTACCCTACTATAGTAGTCTTTATAAACCGCCCGCTTCTTCATCTCTTTTTCTTCCCTTCTTCTCCTCTGGGATTTTCTTCTTCTCTTGCTCTTTGTTCTATTCCTTCTAGTTATCCTTCCCTTTTAAATATAATTTTGCAATTATACAATCTTAACTATTTGTTATGGACTAAATTTCCAACTGTAGATTTACTTTTATCTTAACTCGTTATCATAGATTGTAATCTTAAATCATGAATTAAAATGGTATTCAATCAAGATCAATATAGACAAATAGTTAACTATGTTCAAAAATAAAAATAGCTAATGTTGATATTAGTTAACTATACATGTTATTTTATTAATTAAAAGAAGTAACTATTTTTATAATAATAGTTAACTATGTATGTGTAACTATTATACCTATGAATGTAGTTAACTATATGTAACTATAATAGCTATGAACATATTTAACTATATTTGTTAAAATAAGTAACTATTACAACAAAATTTTCATGTAGTCAACTATGTCATGCAATCAATAAAGTACATATCGATGTTTTAAAAATAGTTAACTATATCATTTTTCTAAAAAAATAGCTAACTATATCTTAGATAGTTACAAAATACTGTGAGATAGCTAACTATCATATGAGACAACAAAATATGTAGTTTCTAAATAGTCAACATCACGACAATGATTGTCACTTTTAACTTCTCAAACATGTAGTTAAATGTGTTACTACATAATTATAGCTATATACAACAAAAATATGAAAACGAAAATAGTCAACTATGTGTACCTCTATGACCTTACGAGATGCATTTCTCCATCTTCTTCGCTATTGATATCCTTAAAATTGTGCTTTCCTTCATCTTTCACAAACGAATCTTATTGACAAACGTAACATGTATTGTCCATTATATACACAAATTTAGAAGATATTGGAGATCGACTTTGATTCACCCATAATCAATCAAATATCAATCAACATGATTCGTGATAAATTAGTATAAAATTCAGATCAATCCAAAAAAATCCTCCTCCTTTGAACCTTTAGAAAAAACTGCGTTCATGATATCAAAAGAAAATCTTTTTACTGCAACAACATATAGTAATACACATTCTTAGGGAATTTAACTAATTTTTATCAAATAGCTCATTAAGAGTATTTTAGTCATATTTTATTTAGTGGATGGTAGACACCTAATTTCCAATTAAGACATGTTATATACCTAATTAAAGATCCCTAAACTATTATACACCTAATTAACAAAAAAATATCAATTGTGACAAAAACAAATCTCAATAGTAGAGAGATGAAATGGGAATAACATACTGCATGATGTTTCATAACTTCAATTGATTCATCTCAATATTTTTTGTCCTTAGCCAAAACAAATAACAATAAATTGATATGCAGTTATTATCTCACGTCAGGCAAACATAACATATGTTATTTTCTGATTTTGATCTCGTGGTCATTTTCCACGGAAATCACACTCTAGTATAAAAACACCAAACTTACAGTTTCAGAGAATTTTACACACTTTTTTCTTTTAAAATAATTAGGCCTCAAAGAATGGAGAGGAGGCCACATTTAAGTTTTAACTATGTTGAACCTTTTTGAGCTTATGTTCTTGTAAAAACTATAATTCACATAAAATATAAAAAACAATCTAATATTTATCGAAAACCATGGCGTTTTTCTTCTTGTTGTCTACAAAAAAACTCCAATAAATGTAACCAAGTTATTTATACTTACTAAACATAATACATGTTATCATCTAATTCATACAACATCAATATGTTATATATATATTGATGCAAAAGAAGAATGTAAGAATCAACATCAACATCAACATCAATAGTTACTAGTACCTCAAATTTTTGCTCTGCTTTGATTATTTGTATTTGCTTCTTGGGTGAATATGCATTATTCAAACATAACCAGTAGACTAAAAAACATTTAAAACGTATTCAATTAAAAAGAGAACTACAGGAAAAAAAAAATATTAATAAGCCTGCCTATATAATAAGTGAGTGGAAGGCATCATGCATCATCATTTTCTATTCTTATGATATAATATGAAGTCATAACATTTAGGTTATACTTTCTCTTTCTCTCGGTCCTTAATACCCATATTCTCTTGTATTTACAAACGATTCTATGTCTTTCTTTCTTCCAAAATTTATTTTACTCGTAGATTTAAGCATTGTGAAAATAAAATGGTATTGGATGGAGAAATTATTGTTCCAGATTCTAAGATAAATGACGAAGGTGATGTTCCCGATATGAATTTTATGGGGCATAGTTTCAGGTTTGTATATATATATATAATTTTATTTTATTTTTAAATGATATCTGAGTACTTTTACAGTTTTTCATTATCTTTTGTTAGGGATTATGAAAATATCATAAATAAAAGACAACAAGGAGTTGAAAAATTCTATCACATGCAACATATTCACCAAACTCACGATTTTGTAAGCAATTTCATCTTCTTAGAAACTATAATTCACACAAAATATGAAAAACAATCTAATATTTATCGAAAACCACGGCGTCTTTCTTCTTTTTGTCGACAAAAAAATTCCAATAAATGTAACCAAGTTATTTATACGTACTAAACATAATACATGTTATCATCTAATTCATACAACATCAATATGTTGTATACATTGATGCAAAAGATGAATGTAAGAATCAACATCAACATCAACATCAGTAGTTACTAGTACCTCAAATTTTTGCTCTGCTTTGATTATTTGTATTTGCTTCTTGGGTGAAATATGCATTATTGATAGTAAGGATTGACGATTGGAGGTCATAAGAAAGTCCATTTTAAGTCAGCTTATCTAAATTCTTGTGTTGTTCTTCTTTTGATGTATAATAGTTTGCATTTTAAACTGGATATTTCCTAATTCTATATTAAATTATTGAAAGAAAAACCTCAATTAAATGAGCAGACATAAAGAAATGGGACTTATATACTATGATTTTTCATCATTTCGATTGATTCATCTCGACATATTTTGTCCTTGGTCAATACATAGAACAATAAACCGATATGTAATTATTATCTCATGGGTCAGGCAAACATAACCAGTAGACTACAAAATATTTAAAACGTATTCAATTAAAAAGAGAACTACAGAGAAAAAAAATTATTACTAAGCCTGCCGATATAATAAGTGAGTGGAAGGTATCATGCATCATCATTTTCTATTCTTATGATATAATACAAAGTCATAACAACTAGGCTATACTTTCTCGTTCTCTCGGTCCTTAATACCCATATTCTCTTGTATTTACAAACGATTCCATTTCTTTCTTCCTTCCAAAATTTATTTTACTCGTAGATTTAAGCATTGTGAAAATAACATGGTATTGGATGGAGAAATTATTATTCCAGATTCTAAGATAAATGATGAAGGTGATGTTCCTGATATGAATTTTATGGGGCATATATAGTTTTAGGTTTGTATATATATATATATATATATATATATATATATTTATTATTTTTTTAAAAATGATATATGAGTACTTTTACAGTTTTTCATTATCTTTTGTTAGGGATTATGAAAATATCACAAATAAAAGACAACAAGGAGTTGAAAAATTCTATCACATGCAACATATTCACCAAACTCACGATTTTGTAAGCAAATTCATCTTCTGAAAAACTATAATTCACACAAAATATGAAAAACAATCTAATATTTATTGAAAACCACGACGTCTTTCTTCTTTTTGTCGACAAAAAAACTCAAATAAATGTAACCAAGTTATTTATACTACTAAACATAATACATGTTATCATCTAATTCATACAACATCAATATGTTGTATATATATTGATGCAAAAGAAGAATGTAACAATCAACATCAACATCAACATCAACATCAATAGTTACTAGTACCTCAAATTTTTGCTCTGATTATTTGTATTTGCTTATTTTAGATCATTATGGATCCAAATGATTGTAAAATCTTTTTTTTTGTTGATAAATAGTTTAACATTTCATAAAAAAATAACAAATTATAATGTCTTTTAATTTGTTAAAGGATACATGTTGAGAATTATCATGATATATCATTCTTGACATGCTATTTTATAATTATGCCATCATTTGAAACTCTTTGCAAGAATGTTATCTTCTTTTGAACTTAACTTTTTTTTATTTTTTTGGATTGGGTTAATTATTTTATATTTAGGATATAGTTTTTTTTTTTGGTCAACTAAACATTAATTAAAAGAAATATTCCGGATTGGAAATCCAAACCGGTGGTAGATTGTTTACATAGGAAAAAGTAGAAGCCCGTAGACGAGCTGATTTTTGGGGTAAAGTTTAGGATATGGGTTTTGAGAAAGAGAATTTTTTTTCTTTAAAAGATATATATTTGCAATAAATTTTCAAAGGTGACTTAATTGGAAAAATATTTGCAAAGTTTGTATGCTAATAATTCTCCTTAAATGTTAGTATATATTCATGTATAAGCTCTTAATTTAAGATTTTTTTTTTTTGCACTGTTATAGGGGATGATCATAAGAGTGAAAGAACAATGTAACTTATTTATACATACTAAATATAATAAAGGTTATCATCTACCTCAACAGGTTGTATTGATACAGAAAGAACAATGTAACTTCTCCTTTTTGGTCACAAAAGAAGAGTGTATATTTATCTTGTCTATTATTGTAGTAAAAAATTATATTGTTTTTTTTATTTTCTAAATAAAAATTATTAAACTCTCATGTATAAGTTCTTAGTTTAAGATTTGGATTTTTTTTTGCATTATTAGGGAATGATAGGAGTCAAAAGTATTGTAACGACCGTAGTCCAAAGTTTCGATATTATTTGGAGGTGTCGATTGACACCCTTGGACAGTGTCGATCGACACCAGTCCTGAATTTCGGTTTCGGTTTGCTAAAACCGCGATTTTCACGTGGTTTAATTTGTGAAAATCCTAGGGCTCGGTTCCTTTTATGCTTTTGATCGCGAGCCGTCGAGGGGGGAGGAAAAATCAGAAGCTTTGAGAGAAAAATTTGAGTGAGAAATCGATTATTCGTGGTGATTAGTTCGAGTTCTCAGAGTTTTCTTCGCCGTTCGTGTTCGGGGATCGTTCGTGAGTGCCCTCCTTGCAGTTCCAGCGTGGGAGCAGAGTTTTGAGACCGTAAGCAGTCGGTTCGTCGTTGTTTTCCCGTTCATTCATCCCCGTTTAGCGAGGTGAGTGTGTGATCGTTAGGAAATGCTAGAAAATGAATGTGTTTGATTGATGAATTGAGTGATTGATTGTTTTGGCGTGTTATGGATCGTTTGTCACTGCAAATTGCGTGTGAATCGTGTTGAATTGTGTTGAAATCGGTTTGGAGAGTGACCGAGACGAGCCACGTGAGGACAGGCTCGGTCTCTGGTTTCTGAAACCGAGTGTCGATCGACACCTAGAGATTGTGTCGATCGACACTCGGCGTTAAAATGTTGAAAACGTTTTGTGGTATCGAGCGACACCATGATGGGTGTCGATCGACACCCTGTTCTGTAAATTGCTGCATTTTGGTTTAAATTGTGTTAACCGGAAATTGGTTTAATTGTACTTAACCGGAATTTTGGTTCAACCGTTAATTAACTGGGAATTTTAATTAAAAAGTTAAATTTAAATCGTGATAATTGTTTATGTATTTCCTTTTTGCGGGATGACCGCTCCACTGAGTATTTATGATAATACTCACGCAACTCCCGGTTTCTTTTGAGTTGCAGGTAAAGGAAGAGTGTGATCGTGGAATCGAGGCGAGGACGGGGGATGATAGGATTTGAGTCTATTGATGTTTATGGATTGTTTAGTAGCCTGTTAGATTGCTAGATTTTTTTATTTGGAATTGTTAGACTTGATGTTTTATTAGAATTGAATTGTTGGTTATTTGGATTAATGGATTATTGAATTGGATTTAAAAAAAAATGCGGGTGTTACAAGTATAAGCTTGCCTTTTACTTTGTTCGTCGCATGTGCTAAAGGCGAAAAGATTTTCCTGCGTTAAAGCTTTTACCACATGATCTGGTCCAATGTAGACATATTCGAGGATCAGTTCTTTGATGATAGTTTTTTGGCTTTTGAGTAAAAAGAGAGTATAGAACATTTTGACTGAATAACATTGTTTTTTAGGTTAAACATTTCTGATTGTAAAGTAAACTAAAGCGTTTAGTCTCTTTGTTAATTACATGATTTTCTTTAACAAAAAAAAAAATTACATGATTTTGTATTTTTCTTAAAAAAAAAAAAAAAAAGTTGCACTATCTTGCTATACTATGAAGAGTATGATTCCTCCCGAAGATAGTCCACGTATGAAAAATACAAATTAAGCCAATTCATAACTTATTTATGTATGATTCCTCTCAAAGATAGTCCACGTATGAAAAATACAAATTAAGCCAATTCATAACTTATTTATACATACTAAACAGAATACGTAGATGGTGATCATCTAATTCATACAACATACAGTATTGATGCAAAATCTAACACAGGCTAGTGAAGTAAATTTAATCAATCTTGTTTAATTAGGAAACGGTGAAGTGCTAGACAATTAATTATGTATTGGGCTTGTCCTACAGACAAATTTCATGGGCTAGGCTGTATACTATTCAAGTTTCCTAAGTTAAATGTTATACTCTAGGATGGGCGTTCGGATAACTATTCAGGTTTCGGTTCGGTTAATTCGGTTATTGAGTTTTCGGTTTTAGGAACATAATATACATTTGGGTATTTTAAAATTTCGGTTCGGTTTTGGTTCGGTTAGTGTCAGTTTCGGGTTTGGTTTCGGTTATCTGAGATACTCATAATTACGTAAAATTTCTCGATTTTGGTTCGATTTATTAATTTTATGTTCTGAGTATTTCGGGTATCCGTTTAGTGTTCGGTTCGGTTCGGGTTCGGGTTCGGTTTTAGATATTTAGAACTCATTCGGTTATTTTTAAAAATCGGATTCGGTTCGGTTCGGGTAGTTTTGGGTCGGTTTCGGTTTGATTTTTCGGTTTCAGATTTTTTGTCCACCCCTAATAAGGGGGGTTTATTGGTTTTGGTATTTTAGTGGATTGAAATCCACTCCAAATCCTATGTTATTCAATTTATCATTTTAAAATCCTCATCCAAATCCAATGTTATTCAATTAATCATTTTTAAATCCTCATAAAAATCTCATGTTATTCAATCAATCATTTTAAAATCCTCATTAGAATCCTATGTTATTCAATTTATGATTTCAAAATACAAAACAGACTCAAAGACTTACAGAATATATACTATGTATTAAAAACATCCAAATTTCATTTATTTGGATACGAAGGATGGTAATATTGGATTCGTTTTTTTTTTGTTCTTCTAAAATTAAATTTTGATTCGTTTCATATATGGCCGATTTCCACATTTAATTTTCTTTCCATTTGTATTTGAATTTGGTATGCAAGATATTCTTATTCCCAAAAAACATTAAAATACTACATAACGAAAAGGATGATAAAATCCATAATTTAATTTTCGCATTTAATGTTGCTATCCCCTTCTCCTATATAATAAAATGGCGTCTTCATCCTTCTCCATACACTCACTACGGCAAAAGAAAACAATTACTACTAATTCTTTGTAATTATTTGAGATGGCGTCATTGAAGATGAACCCTAACGGTGGGAAAATGGCTTATGTTACATTTTTGGCTGGAAACAAAGATTACTGGATGGGTGTGGTTGGTTTAGCAAAAGGACTTCGTAAGGTGAAATCGGTTTATCCTCTTGTGGTGGCCATTCTCCCTGACGTGCCTGAGGAACACCGTCAAATCTTGTTGGCTCAAGGATGCATCCTCCGTGAGATTGAACCGGTCATCCCGCCTGAAAACAAACTCGGTTATTCCATGTCTTATTTCGTCCTCAACTACTCCAAGCTTCGTATTTGGGAGGTCAAAATCTCACCCCCTTAATAAATATGTATTTGTGTCCTTTTTGTTTCTGGACAAAACATACTTAATTATATTTCTCTTAAATAGCCAAAGAGAACTACATGGTTACAAACCTACTTGTATTTGTGTTTATTTATAATATAAATGATGTTTTGCCAATATTAAGTTATTAACATACTTACATGCATGTAGTTTGTGGAGTATGAGAAGGTGATATATCTAGACGGAGACATACAAGTGTTTGGTAACATTGATCACCTTTTCAATTCTCCTTCTGGCATACAAGTGTTTGGTACGCCGTTAGAGATTGCTTCTGCGAGATTTCTTGGTGCAATACTCGTCAATACCAGATTGGTTACTGCCAGCAATCACCCGAAAAAGTAATGTGGCCTGTAGAAACCCTTGGTTCTCCACCTCCAATATATTTCAACGCTGGTATGTTGATGTTCGAACCAAATCTCAACATTTACGAGGATCTCCTTCGCGTTGTTCACATTACTACTCCAACTTATTTTGCCGAACAGGTCCGGTTGAGTTTTCTTTATTTTTATTATTATTTGTTTGATTTGAGTTTTCTTTATTTTACTAACTAATATTGTTGTTTGTAGGATTTTCTGAATGACTACTTTAAAGATATTTACAAGCCAATCGCTTCGACCTACAATCTTGTATTGGCTATGCTTTGGCGTCATACTGAACATGTTAACCTTGACCAGATTAGTGTTGTTCATTACTGTGCAAATGTACGACTTATTTTGTTTAATTCCTTTCTTGACATATATCTAGATTCATGTTACTAAATTGTGGTATATTTTAATCAATTTTACAGGGTTCCAAGCCTTGGAAATATGATGAGAGTGAAGAACACATGGACCGTGAAGACATAAAAATGTTGGTGAAAAAATGGTGGGATATTTATGAAGATTGTAGTTTGGACAACAAAAACTTTGTCGAGATTGAGTCTAAGCTGAATCCGAATCCGAACATTGCAGCTTTAGCTTCCAATGAATCTGGTGGCGATGCCCTTACTATCCTTGCCCCCTCTGCTGCATAAGGAATCCATTACTAAGCAACGTTTTCTTTTTGTTTGAATGAAAGGTTTGCTATATATATATATATATATATATATATATATATATAGCAACCTTTTTTTGAGTTTGATGTTTTTGAGATTAGAGTGGTGGGTTTTGTGTTGTTGCTTGACGACTATTGTGTCAGTGCCGACCTTGACCATGGCTTTTGTATCTCTTTCATTACTCTTCTTTTTTTATGAGTAATCAATAATAAAACAATTTGATTCGGGTTTACTTTTCTTCTATTCGTTCATTTTTGTTGAGTAAGTTTTGCTTCAATATGATTTTACCATTATACAAAAACATGGAATTTGAGTGTTTGCTAGTTATACTTATACGTATTCATAAATGTTGTAGTTCACGGATTTTATTTTGTCATAACATTGCGACGATGTTATTGTAAGGATCACACGGCCAAATCGTAAGAGCATCAATAACGGTGAGACCGTAAGACCCTCTAACTTATAATATTTTAATAATTTTTATTTAATTTTATTAATTCTTTAAATATTAAATTATTAAATAAATAACAAACTAGTAATATAGAAACATGCGACATAAACATTAATGATATTCTAAGAGTATCACCATTAATGATTGTCTAATGACTTAGAAACTAAAATAAATCTCCAAAATGCATAAGGCTAATTACGGCATAAGCTAGGGTTTGTATTTTGTGTGATGTAAAAAATTGTTGTTACTATGTAAACCGGTCCAAAATAAACTCCAATTTATTTTTTTGATTCATGTCCGGTCTCGTAGTTCTCAGACCACCGGAACAATTAGTATAGACCATGAAAAAGAAATTACAAAAAGACTAAAACAAATAATCGTGTGCTTTCTTCACGTAGTCGGAATAAAGTGGGTTGGTCTTATGCAAGGTAAGACCAAAAGCCTCGTCCATGTCCAAACCTTCAGGAACAACGTAGTATTTCTCGTTTTCAAGATTAATCCATTCAAAAGAATTGATAAGTGAAGCAAGCATGTGAGGCACAATCCTCAAAGCCAATGATATTCCAGGGCACATCTTTCGTCCAGCTCCAAACGGAACCATCTCAAAATCTCCACCTATAGTCTCAGGCTCTCGTCCTAAGAATCTCTCTGGCTCGAACCGTTCCGCGTTTTCCCAAACGCTCGGGTCTCGTCCTATAGCCCAAGCGTTCACTAGAATCTGAGCATTTTCGGGTATGAGGAACCCTAAAACGTGTGTGTCTGACTCAGCTTTACGTGGGATTAGAAATGGACTCGGTGGGTGTAAACGGAGAGTCTCGGTTACGACAGCTCGTAAATAAGGTAAATCTGCGAGATCGTGGTCACGAACGTGACGGTTTGGGCCAACAATAAAGTTTATCTCGACTTTAGCGTTAGCCATAGCCTCTGGATTGCGAAGTAGCTCGGTCAGTGCCCATTCCACAATGGTAGAGTTCGTTTCCGTCCCCGCAATAAACAAGTCCTTCAAATAAACAAATATGCTTTTTCATTTATATTTAAAATATTTCAAGAATCGTAATATGTCAAGTAAACTATACATTAATATTTACGTAAAAGCAAAGGTGAATACATTAACAAAATAATGAAATCGAAATCCCACAAACCATATACTGTCTCTATCCCATTATATAATATTTTAAAGTTATTTTTTTGTTCTAGTCTTTTTCAAGTTTCTATGCAAAAATTAAGCTATTATGACTATTTATATTTTGCAGTCTTTTTTTTATTATTATTAGTTCATTTGCTTTTAGTTAGATATTAAATAGTATTTTTATAGTAATAGGATAAAACAAAAACAAAAACTTAAATAGTTCTTAAACTCCATGCTTTTAGGTAAAGTTTTAAAAAGTTCTTGAACCACTTACATATAGAAAGTGTTTGATATCGTTCATGTTGACATCTGAATTTTTTGCTCGAACAAGATCGATTAATGAATCTAACAGATCGATGCTAAATCCACCTCTAGGTCCAGGCAATGATCTTTCCACGATCCTATCATCAATGAGCGCTTGAATAGCCCGAAACAACCTCTCCGAACACATCTCTCAAGAAACTCAAGAAATGGAAAATAGTTTGCAATGTTCGGTTTTCCCATAATTTCCAGAATACTAAACAACGAGTCCTGGAGCTCGAGGGAGGCACTCGATCTGGGGTCGTAATGACCTAAGTCGGTCGAACACACAAGGTTTGAGAGTACATTAAGCGATGTGATGAAGCAAGCACGAGCAATCTCTACAGCTTCTCCTCTTTGGCTGCTTTCGTCAATGAATTTTATAAGTTCTTTCACTTTATCATGCCGTAAGGACGTCGTGGATAAGATACATTTCCTTGAGAAAAGCTGTGTCGCCAATAGCTTCCTCCATGAACTAATTGAAACATAATTCATTACTAACTAATAAGAACAGTAGGAGCAAATAAATCGAACCAAAATGTTAAGAAAAAAAGAAAAAAAAACATCCGAACCAAACTAAACCCAAACCGAAATTGTTTACTATTGGTATCAAGAGCCAAACTGTATAACCAAATCATGTCCACCATAATCAAAACCAAACTATATATGTGATATTTTTTATTTTTTTGTTTTGAAAAGAATGTAAAATTATATTCAGTCAAAAACTTTGTTACATGCATCTATTTGCAAAGTATGTTGGAAGGGGAAAATCCTTTATCTGAGATTATAATTAACTAATTTATAATTTACCTCCAATGAGACGACGTGGAAGGTATCCATGGGATGGAGACATCCTGGTTACCAATGGCTCGAGCCGTCTCGCTAAAGTGTCGTGCAGAGAAGACATGGTCAAACGTCCTTAGAACCTCTCTTGCTGTCTCTGGTGAAGAAATGACCACTGTGGTAACCCTTCCAAGTGTAAGACTCATGACAGGTCCATAAACTCTCGAGAGATCAGCAAGTGAACGGTGAGGAGCTTTTCCGATTGTATGGAAAATGTTTCCAATAAGCAGCCATCTCGGAGGTCCCGGAGGCCGTGAGCTTGATCCTGGTGGTTCCGGAGGTGTAGGAGGCAGTAGGGTCGATCTCCGTCGTGATTTGGCGGCCACAAGAAGAAGAAATGACGAAAGGAAGCTAAGTATCAAGAACAGAGCAGGTGCTATGGTGTCCTTCATCGTCAGTTTTGTTTTTTTTCTAACCACATTCTCATACTTATTTATAGAAAATTATAATATAAGAGTATTGTAACTAAGTTTATTATCGTTTTAGGTGAGTATGAGCGGCAGCTTCAATAGAAACAAGAAATAAATACATTTGTTGACATAAGGATATAGAGACCATTTATTTATGCCTAGGACTCGAAAAGTCAAAAAGATAAATTTCTCCATCACTTATAAAGCTAGTGAAACAATATGTGATATGTTTTTTTTCTTTTTTTTCAACAAAACTATGTGATATGTTTATCACTTTGAAGTTTGAACCAATTCATGGTTGTGTAATAGTTGAAAATTATCGGATTGGAAACATGAATCCAATCAAATACAATCAAAACTTTATTTCACTTATAGTTGTTGACGCCTCACATGTTAATTTCATGGATTAGTATGAGTTTTACTTAAAACAGATATTAATTTCCTCAATATTAAAATTTTAAGTTGAGAAACACATAAATAAAGATGATGTCAAAGACGTTTCTTGATAGCCACGACACATAGTGGTTCGGCTCTGTGCAAGGTAGCACCGAAGGCCTCGCTCATATCCACATTTTCTGGAACGACGCCGTTTTGATATATACTTCCAGTCAAAGCCATGTAGAAGAGACGCAAGAACTAGATGCATTGTCCTAAACGCAAGTGGCATTCCTGGACAAATCCTTCGTCCAGCTCCAAACGGAATCAGCTCGAAATCATTCCATTTCACATCGATATCTCGCCTGAGAAACCTCTCTGGCTCGAACTGCGTTGGATTCTCCCACACGCTCGGATCTCGTCCTATCGCCCATATGTTCACCAGAACCTTGTTTCAAAACCCAAAAAAATGAATAATCACACAACAATCATTTCAGAATATAGACATCCGGTTATTCGATTAGGTTTAGTTATTTTATTCTTTTTGTTTTTTTCTAAATGAATGTTAAATTATATTCAAACAAAAAAAACTGGTTTTACATAGATTGCAACATTATTCTGAAAAAATTTAGAGAAAGAGAATTAAACACACTCTTCGTTTTGATCTTACACTACACGAATGGGACGGTTGCGCATATTTTATTTATTTTGGTTTGGTTAGTTTTGATTTCTATACCGATCTCTAATTGTAATGCATCGAAAACTTAATATGTAACAAGTACATACCTGATTATTCTTAGGAATGAGGAAGTCAAAAATTCGGACATCATCAGATTCGGATTTTCGAGGGATGAGAAATGGAGCTGATGGGTGCAAACGAAGAGTCTCTTTCACTACTGCTTGTAAATACGGTAACTTGAACGTATCCGATTCTTCAACGGTTTTCTTCTGTCCTATCACTTGTCTTATCTCTTCTTGAACTTTTAGTATCATCTTAGGGTTTCGAAGTAACTCCGCCATTGTCCATTCTACTGCACTCGAAGTCGTGTCTGTTCCCGCCAGAAACAAGTCCTATCACACCATTAATGAATTATTAAATTACGAATATAGAGTACTAGAAACTTGATATAACTCTATAAACTAATAAAATATTGCTAGCCTGATAGTTGTAATTTATAGAGTTTTTTTCACAGTATATATAGAAGCCAATTTTCCCTATCGTCTCAATTTAAAGATCTACTATGAAATATAAGACTTACAAGAAGCAAATGTTTGATATCGTTATCATCGAGTTCTGATTCTTCTTCTTGAGCAATATCCAAAAGAGAATCTAGCATGTCGTTGTTGCGGTTTCTTGAAGCATTTGATGATCTCTTTGTATCGATGAATCCCTGAAAAACCCTAAAAAGTTTGTCCATCCATTGCTTCGCTTCTTTCCTAGTACCTTGCAGATCAAGAAACCCAAGAAACGGGAAAAAATCAGCTACGTTAAGTTCTCCGGCGATCTCCATCATCCGGAGCACCAGGTTTTGGAACTCATGAGTTGTATCGGAGTCATCAAAGTTTGCGAGGTTTGTGGAAAATAGAGCGTTCGAGATTATATTGAGCGATGTGACGAATGATGCATGAGCAATGTTCACAGCTTCGCCTCTCTCGCTGCATTTGTTAACGTAGCTCATAAGTTCTTGTACCTTGCTCATCCTTAAGTCCTTGGTTGCTTCTAAACGATGCGTTGAGAATAATTGGTTCGTCGTTATCTTTCTTAGAAATCTGACAAAGCATATAATATACACAAAGAAAGTGAAACTGATTAATACTTTAACTACCGTTTAAACCAAACCAAAACCGAATTGAGCAAGCCAAACTTATTTTACAATTTTCTACTAAACTTTGTATTAAAAAGTAGAACAAGAAACTGTACATGGTATCAAGTAAAGTTATCCATGTATTTATATTGTTTATTTATAATATTTCACTATAACAACTTTTTCAATATGGAGCCAAACCCGAACTGATTTCCATGAAGTATGAAAATAATAATATCATTGTCATTTAATCATTAAAGGGTTCACGAGTGTTCAATGAGATTTGTTAGTGTGTCAAGATAACCAATTTTCTATAACGATTTTTATTTTATTTTTTAAAATGTTCAAGCTATGCCTTATATACATAACCTAAAATAATTACAAATATGTAAATGATCAAATTATACGAAGGTATTCACTAATTACACATATCGGTCTATATCTCTTTTAATATATTTTCTTTGTGGCCCGTGTGGTTATTTTGAGCATAACTAGAACTAATTTGAGCTTTGAGCAATTAAAATCGAAAAAAAAAGCAAAAGAACTATTATAGTCATGTTATTTTACCTCCAACGAGCAAACGGAGGTAGGCAGACAAAGGAACGCTCGTGATGACCAGCGGCTCGAACCGGGTCACTGGAAATTCGATAACACAAAACATGGTCATGTGTTTTCAACACTTCTTTTGCTGCTTCAGGTGAAGATACAACCACCATGGTCAAACAACCAAGCTTAAGATTCATTACGCTTCCGTAAATCCTCGAGAGATCGGTGAATGAACGGTGAGGCTTTTCACCGATTTGAAGGATGTTACCAAGAATAGGTAACCTTGGAGGACTCGGAGGGATTTTGTCACCTTTATCGCCGGAACAAGATTTTCCGGTGGTGATAAAGAAGAAGAAGAAGAAGAAACATAGTAAAAGCAAACACAAGATTATTGCTAACATGATCTCACGTACAAAAATGATCACGTTTCGTTAGAACAGATTATATACTTTAAGGCTTATGAGGATTTTTGCTAAGAAATAACAATTTTAGAGCATTATTATCGGAGAGTTTCTTCTCCAGTTACTTATTTATAATAGTTTATTACTTTTTATTTACTTTTATTAATTTTTTTAATATTTAATTACTAAAAAGATGATGAACCAATAATATAAGAGCATATGGCCACGTAAGTGTTAAGTGAGTTGTTAAACCATGAACAATCATAGTTCTTAATTTTTAGTTTTTAACAATTTTTTATATTAAATCTTTCAAGAACAGATTTTAAAACACATCTAAAAGTGTTTAAATAAGAACAGATATTCAATAGATTTTAACAAAATTAATTTTTTCCTTAATTTTTTTTTACTTAAAAACATCTTAAGATCTGCTTAAGATCTATAGTTGTTCATGCTCTTATAGAACGTAAAATAAGTAACTGTGTTAGATAATTAAAGTGTTCAATTTTATTATTTAGTTATTTAATTATTTTGAGTCTACTAACAATCTATTATCAACTACTACCAATAATCATGCTTTTAGATGAAGATGAAACAAGGTTCAAAGAGGTGGGAGATGTGACATGTGTCATTGTCCATACATGGATTCTTGTAATATGTGTATAATGTTACGCGTGGAAGTCGAGCAAATAAGAGATTCTTGAAATTCTCTTTGTTTTCAACAACGAGATAAAATTATAAATATCTTATATGAAATTGTTTTATCAAGTATATATCTATATAAAAATAGAAAGGGTATAACTTCGGGAAATTCTGATTTCGACAGTCCACAACATTTTACGTATGATGGTGCATTCTAAACGAAACTAAACCTACTTTTTTTGTTTGATTCAAAATTTTAGAAGTTCAATTTTGAATTTTGAAACGTAAACCATAAAATTAAATTTTGAATTCAAGTTCAATTTTTATTGAAGCAGCGACATTTTAACCACACAACTTTGTCGTATCGAAAACAAAAATACAAAATTTAAAACTTATTAGCCAACTTAGTAAAATTTATTAGCCAAAATACAAAATTTAAAATTTAAAATACAAAATACTTGGTAAAAATTTAAAATTTTACGTGTGATTGGTCAACGTCGTCTGAGTAGTAGGAGATGTGATTTTGTGGTAAAGCACGTCTTAAACTCTCCAAAGATATTTTTTTACCAAGTCACGTGGATCATCCAATTATCAAAACGTTCGCTTGGCAGAATCTTTAATTGCTCAACTTAGTCCATGTATTTCTTCTGACCTTCCAATTCCATCCACATATTCTTCTCATGTTATAATCATACCCTCTTATCGAAAAAAAAACTCTTGACAAAATCTGAATTTATATCAATTAATCCAGAGTTAGCTAATTAGAATGATAGATACATCTAAAAGTCCGCTTAACATTCACTAATCAACTAAATCACAACTACTACTAATAAATGATTATATGTCATTTTTCCATTCAACTAAATCTTGTACATGTAATTGATCTTGATGCTTGTAAGGGTCAATTTTGAGAAAACATTAAAATATAAGGGACTAAATTTACAATGCGTTGGTTCAGAAAATGAATTAAATGCAATGTTTTGAAAACCGGACCGGAGACCGAACCGAAATTTTTTTTGGATCATGGGTCAATGTGGTCCGACCGGGTCGAACCGGTCGAACCGGATTTAATAGGATTTTTTTAATAGTAATATAAATAGTTTTTATATAACTATAATATCCAAATATATAATATAATCTTTGAATAAAAATATTTTTAAAATTTAATCATGAAAAAAATCATTTTAATAACAAAAAAAACTATTTAAAAACAAAATTTAATGATAAATAATTAAGTTTATATGTAAAAAAAAATTAAAAACATTAAACCATAACAAAAATTAACTAAATTCAAAACTAGTATTTGTTTCTATAAATTTTAATCATAAAAAAAAAATTTAAATGAAAAAAATGGAAATTTAAAAAAAAAAAAACACTCAAATCCGGGTCGACCCAAACTGGCTAGCCGGCCGGTTCGCGGTCGAAACCGGTCCGACCCCCGGTCCAGTCCGGTTTTCAAAACACTGATTAAATACAATTGTAGATTCGAAAATGAACCGTTTCTCTCTTCCTCATTATCACTCTTTCTCTCTGGCCTACCCAAAATAATTTTCAATGCGCTCTTAAGCTTTTCTTCTGATTCTCTCCACTTGACAATTCCCGTGAAGATAATCAAACTTACTACGGACGCTTCTCTCCGATTAACCCAAACTTTCGATCTCCGGTGTAGCGGTAAGGATTCCGATTACGTTTCTCTGGGAATCGATTTCTAGGGTTCCTGATCGAATCGTTTGTGTGTTTGATTACAGGAAAAATGGGTTTGATTTCTGGGATTTTGTTCGGGATTATCTTCGGTGTAGTTCTAATGGCTGGATGGAGTCGTATGATGACGCACCGTGCGTCCAAGCGAGTCGCTAAGGTTCGATTTGACTTGGGTTTCTAAAATCAATCTGTTTTTTTCTCAAATTGAGTGAAATCCATGATTCGGTTTTGAAGAAATTGATTCATTAGAGGATAAATTTAAGATTTTTTAAATCTGGGATTTTGAAATCGTTTGTAATTGTGATAAAATTGCTCTGATACTTCTAATTGTTGACATCAATGTACCAAATTGATTATACTTAGCGAAATGGCTTGCTTTACTTGTTTAGTTTTGAGGAGTTGTATCGTTCTAGCTAGTATTTGTTGATAGTTTTTCAAGTTCTGATGAGTAGAGATGTTGCCTGGCTTGCAATACTGTGTAATTGATTCGTTATAGGCTTTTTTTTTATGGCAGGCAGTTGATATGAAGCTTCTAGGCTCTCTTAGCAGAGAAGATTTGAAGAAAATTTGCGGTGATAACTTTCCACAATGGATATCGTTTCCAGCCTTTGAACAGGTACGTGTCGTTAATGTTATCTTTTCGAGTTAATGCTCATCTTGCATACTTTGATGTTCAACATGATTTAATTGGCTTAGTACCTAGTCCTGGCTTGAATTCAACAATACTTGGTTTTCTGTACATATTATTTGTCTGGTTTTTATAACTAGTCTAGTTCAGTTTAAACACTCAGTTTCTAAGCAGATGAACCGAAATTTTCCAACTGCATACTCTTATAGTTTATTTTTTCAGGTCAAATGGATGAATAAACTACTGGGCAAGATGTGGCCATTTATTGCAGAGGTAAGATTCTAATTATCTTTTGAAATTATAGATGGTTGGTTGTAAATTGCTTATGAAATTACTAGCATTTGTACCTTCAATAATGGTAACTGAATATATCCTAGGAAGAGGAGAGTAATTGTACTGTCAAGTGCTAACTGTTTGGCTGGTACACAAACCTAGTGTAATTGACTCCTAAGATAGGTCCAATTTGTTGGAATGCAAGAAACCCCTTTGCCATAATGCAGCTTGGCCATCAAAGAGTTTAAGTTTTTGTTTTTCTGTTGATTAATTTTCAGGCAGCAACTATGGTGATAAGAGATTCTGTTGAACCTCTGCTGGAAGATTACAGACCACCAGGAATTACTTCCTTGAAGTTCAGCAAATTGACTCTGGGTAACGTAGCACCAAAGATTGAAGGTAACGTATGGTTGAAAACATTGTCTTTTGTGATGGCTAATTTTTCTCTTCTACTTTGCGTTGTCTATTTTGGACGAGTTACCTGCCAAATGCTAATGAGTCCTTGTGCGTGGAGATGTCATACATTTTGTCTTATAGGCTAGTTTTTCTGTAAGCCTTTACACATGTATTATGAATCATTGCTGCAGGTATTCGTGTTCAAAGTTTCAAGGAAGGTCAGATCACAATGGACGTTGATCTTCGATGGGGTGGTGATCCAAATATCGTTTTAGGTGTTACAGCACTTGTCGCTTCCATACCCATTCAGGTTAATAGAGATATATTCTATAATATAAAATTAATACATCCATTTGTACCCTTGAGTATTGCTTGCCAGTGGAGATTGATTATTTCTACTAACACTTGTTTCCGGCTGAAACAGTTGAAGGATCTTCAAGTTTTCACAGTCGCGCGTGTTATCTCTCATATCTGACAATGATAAACTTTTTCAATGATCTCAACCAGCCAAAACCGAGAATTGATTACACTCTGAAGGCTGTCGGTGGAAGCTTGACGGCAATTCCTGGTCTATCTGATATGATTGATGTAAGTTCTTGTCTTGATAGGTCCAGCAGTTTCCAGAGGTTTTATTTGTTTACTCATTTGCTCTTGCATTTCTTTCTGTTAGGACACCGTTGATACTATCGTCAAAGACACGCTTCAGTGGCCTCATAGAATTGTTGTTCCCATTGGTGGTATTCCTGTTGATTCAGGTAGTCTCCTGTGTTCTGCTTGTTTTTCATTTTGCATTTTTTCACTTATAAACATCCTGCTTGCCACTGCCAATCTGTTGTCATTTCTCCTCTTCTGATATAGCCATTAGATTTACTTGGGAGGTCATGATACGTATTGAGCGAGCATTTTGTAGTTTGACGATTCTCTATATCTTTTCCCTTTCACAGTGATTTGGAGCTTAAGCCACAGGGAAAGCTTATAGTAACAGTAGTGAAAGCAACTAACTTGAAGAATAAGGAATTGATTGGGAAATCTGATCCTTATGCCACCATCCAAATTCGTCCTGTATTCAAGTATAAAACAAAGACGATCGATAATAACCTGAATCCTGTTTGGGACCAAACATTCGAATTGATTGCAGAGGACAAAGAAACCCAATCGCTCACTGTAGAGGTTTGCAATCTGAAACAACTATGCATCATACTTGTTCAACCTTGTCATTTCAAACATTAACTATACCCTTCGTTCTATGAAAACTCTCGACAGGTATTTGATAAAGATGTAGGCCAAGACGAGCGTCTAGGACTTGTGAAACTTCCTTTGAGCAGTTTGGAAGCTGGGGTTACAAAGGAAATGGAGCTAAATCTGTTGTCTTCACTTGACACATTGAAAGTAAAAGATAAGAAGGATAGAGGAACTATTACCCTTAAGGTAGATATTCCCATGTATAAACCGCAAAAGAAACATTGTTTTTCCACCGGTTCTTGGATTGACTTCATTTTTCTCTAATTTGTCGAAGGTACATTATCATGAGTTCAACAAAGAGGAGCAAATGGCTGCATTAGAAGAGGAGAAGAAAATCTTGGAAGAAAGAAAGAGACTGAAGGAAGCAGGAGTGATAGGTAGCACAATGGATGCAGTTGGGATGGTGGGAGGTGGGATCGGTACTGGTGTAGGAATGGTTGGGTCCGGGATTGGTGCAGGAGTGAGCTCTGGTGTTGGGATGGTTGGTAGCGGTTTTGGAGCTGTCGGTAGCGGATTGAGCAAAGCAGGGAGATTCATGGGTAGAACAATTACAGGTCAGTCCAGTAAACGTAGTGGCTCCTCCACACCTGTGAATACCATTCAAGAGAACGATGGTCCGAAACAACAGTAAGATTTGTGATCACGCGATGCGGCTTCTTGTTTTACTTTTTCGTGTTTGTTTAATTCTTACCACTCTCAAATTTGGTTTCTGGATTCATTGGAGTAATTTGTTTGGACTGCGTTGTGAGCTTAATTACAGTTTAAAACCTTGTACAAATTTCATTTTGTTTAATCGTCTCATATACAATAGATTTCGCTGTTAATGATTTGGTAGTTTAACTTTTTACAATGTACGGAATGTAATTCGGGTTTAAATATTGCGAAAAGTTATGTGGAGTGTCGACTAGCGTATAAACATGCTAATATCATTTTACGAGTTTATTAATTTTTTTTAAAAATGGATTATTATGATTAAATTACTCAGTTATTAAAAGAGTGTAGATATTAAGTTATACAAGTCAATGACATTAAATACAATTGTATTTAGAAGTTTGAATTTGTTTTGGATTTTGACTTGTAAAGATAATGAATATATAGTTGATGATAAAAGAGAAGTCAATATCTAAAGTATTTACCTTTTTCAAATTCTAAGGATATCCATCGTTAGATTTGTTTTCCCTCTTATCTGTTTATGCTTTAGATATATTTCCTTAAACGAAATCAAATTCATTGTTATGGTGAAGAGTGAAGACTTGACCATATCTAATTTTTCATGGAAAGTTGTTTTTAATGATTTGACTAAGCAATTTTTTATGAGAAAACTTTGTTGCAAAATCTCAATACCTTAAGAAGTCACTTTGATATGAGAATTTTGACTATGTATGTGTATATATAGGCATGTTCGTCCTTTTTACCTCTCAACAAGCTTGATTTTATAAATTTGTATCACTTTAAACAAAATGGCTTTGACAAAGTTTCAACTTGCAATCATTCTCGTGATATGTTCTCTCCTATTTACTGTCCAGTCTGCGCCATGTAAGTATTACGTATTTTATTTATATTTGTTCTCTTTTTTTTTTTTTTTTCTCCCTTTTTAATATGTAATAATTTTGTAAATTACATTTTCCAGTTGAATATTTTCATACACACTTTTTCAGTATAGAAACAATTTCATTTTTTTCCTACACATATTTCCAAAAAAATTGGTTTTATATAAAAAAAAAATCACGCACATGTAATATAGTAGCAGGCCCGACCCTAGGTCATGGGCTGCCTAAAGCCAAAACAAATTTTGATGCCCCATTATAAACACATCAAAAAATTCTACATGTTTCCCATGCTCTAAGACTATGACATGAAGCATATAATACTCATACTCTGCCGCTAGACTCTGAAGCAATTTTTGAAAACTGATGCCCCTAAATTTAATAAATATTTTGATGCCTTGCTTCACTTGAGTCACCTCAAGGCCGGCCCTATATAGTAGACATTGTTCTATAGAAAACTATACATGTATCCTAAACTAATGATCATTATTGAAATATTGTTTCTTTTTTTCTTGCGATTAGTAGCATTCAAGCCACATGAGTGTAATATCAGAGGGACGTGCAAGACCAATAGCGACTGTATAAATCGATGTAAAGCGCCGGAGTTCCCACGAGGGATTATTGGTAAATGTATTGTCAATCGTATTGGTGGTGGACGTATTTGTTGTTGTACTGTTGCTAAATCTCTCTACTGATCTAATAATAATGTTGGTTATATATCACTTATAAATTAATAAAACAATGTCAATGGTTTTTTATTTATTTCTACGCGATTAATAGCATATATATTAAACTAGGTGACTCTCCCGCGTACGACGCGGATAAACTTTTTTTTTATATTGTTTTTAGTTTTACTATTTAGAAATGTGAAAATATATATATATATATATATATTGATTTTTATTTTTAGTATGTACATTGTTGTTGATATTTTTTTATTGTTATCTTTTTATCTATCAATAATATTTTTGTTAATTATTTGAATTTTTAGAAGTTTAGTTTTACCATTTTATTATTTCATATCCATAAACGGGTAGTCTGTACTCAAATTAAAATGTACAATGGAGTGTACAATCTATTATACGTAAGTTAAGTTTTTTTATAAGAGATTGACATCTAAATATCTCTATTTGGCCATAAGAATCCATGTAATATTGATATTGGTTTAAAGCAACTTTTTATTAGAAACAAAAACTATTTTTTTTTACCAAAGTTATTTAGATAATTATTGAAAATGCATTTGCTAAATTTAACTTGTTAATAAAAAGATGACTTATAACTAAGTGATATATATATATATATATATATATATTCAAAGAGGAAGGGGGATGCATGTTTAATAAATGGCTAGGGTGTTAGTTTGTTGTGGCTAAATTTATATTTGAATTATAATTACATTTTCTATTTTTCTAAATTTAAATTCGATTTTTTTTATAGATTTAAGTAAAAAAATTATGAAATTTATTTAGAGTTGTAGTTATACACATATTTTATTTTTATATATTTAAGTTTGATTATTTTTTTAGATTGAAGTTAAAGATTCTCGAAATATATTTAAAAGATTCCGAATACAAGATTTGCAATGATTTTTTGTGACAATTAAAACTTTTAAGGTAATAAATATTTAGAATTTTGCCATGTCATATTTTTCTCATACCATGTCACAATTTTTTTGGTGAGAATGATTGTGGAGATGACATATAAGATTCTTCTCACATATCACTTCCCAAATAATATATAGGGGATTTTAACATGAGATGATCACCCTAGACATTAGATGATTACCGTAAACTAGTATATAATATATAACATTAGATAATTCTTATACAAGAAAGAAATTCCCACATCACGCCACTCCAAAGAGAGAATCAATGTTCGGGTTTTTTCGGAAAAACTAACAAACCGTAAAACACGAACTGATTTAATCATTTAAACCGATTGCCCAAGCCTTAACAAATATAGCGAAAGTTACATTGAATGGAAACACATCGATTTTCTTAGTTTTCACAACACCGCAAGGCCCAAACCATTTTTATGATCTGAGACAATAGATCAATGATTTGGAAACACATTGAATTTTTTAGTTTTCAAATATATTGACATTTTTCATTATGTGTTTGTTCTTAGGGATTTGTTCGTTTGTCCATTGAAATGGACTATTTGAATGGACATGAAAATTGATGTTTGTTTATCATCAAAATCGAACACCATTCCAATGGTCTATTTCAATGAATTTTTAAAAATTAGGCATAATTTTTAAAGTCATTTCACTAAATCAAATTGGATCATTTTCATTTAAATGATTCATCCAAATGCTCCATTAGAATGAATCAGAATGTCAAATGATCAAACGAATAGCCCCATCATATACTCCATGTATACAAAAAGTATAATAGAATTGGGAATCGACGTAGTCATCAAAATTACACACAAGATGAAGAAATAATTTCGTATGTTTTTCATCATGAATTTTATATTCTTATATTTTCATGTACTATTTCTTTTACGGATCAAATAAACTTAATTGATATTATGATTGACACTACCTTCTTGAGATTACATTTTGTTATTGGACACAACATGAGAAATTATATCATGGATAACATTCTTATTCATAATCCAAAAACAAAAATATATCTTAACTTCGTAACACTACAAGAAAACAAGGCATTTTCCGACGGAAAAATAAATTCCGTCGGAATTTTCCGACGGATTTCCGACGGTTTGCGTTTTTTTCAAAAAAAATATAAAAAAAATAAATTCCGACGGAATTATGACGGAAATCCAAGGAATTTCCGACGGATTGCGTTTTTTTGAAAAAAAAAAAAAAAAAACGAGATCCGTCGGAATTCCGACGGATTTATGACGGAACCCGTTTTTTTTTTAATTTTGCATTCCCGCTCATTTCGTTTTGCATTCCCGCTCATTCTTATTCTTTTTTATTTTTTTAATTTTTATTATTTGTATTTACAGAGGAGGAGGAGGAGGAGGAGGAGGAGGAGGAGGAGGAGGAGGAGGAGGAGGAGGAGGAGGAGGAGGAGGAGGAGGAGGAGGAGGAGGAGGAGGAGGAGGAGGAGGAGGAGGAGGAGGAGAAACTCCGGCGAAGAAGAAGCTCCGGCAGAAGAAGAAGAAGGAGAAGAGGTCGCCGGAAAAAAGAAGAAGAAGAAGAGCTCACCGGAAAAAGTAGATCTCGCCGGAAAAAGAAGAAGAAGAAGAAGAAGAAGAAGAAGAAGAAGATCCGGAGGAGGAGAAGAAGAAGCTCCGCCGGCAACACTTTTCGCCGGAAAATTTTCCGGTGGCCGGAATTTTTTTTTTTAAAAAAAAAAACGAAAGTCCGTCGGAAATCCGTCGGGAAAATCCGACGGATTTCCGACGGACTTTCGTTTTAAAAAAAAAAAAAAAAAGTGATCCGTCGGAATTTTCTGACGGATTTCCGACAGATCCCCAATTTCCGACAAGATAGAACCGACGGACCAAAACCATCGGAAATCCGTCGGAATACCCCTTTTCCGACGGAATTCCGACGGATTTGGCCGTCGGAAAATGCATTGTTTTCTTGTAGTGTAAATCTAAGCGGAAAAGTATACTTAGTGACCGTTTTGGGATTTAAACAGTTGTCTACTTGCAAGTAGACAACGTTTTGGGATAACATTTAAGGCAACGTTACCTTAATTTCAGAGAAGGAAAAGAACCCCAAGGATCGAAATAGCAGCAGACGAGGATTGCGAAGAAACCTGATAAACAAACAACATATTTGTAATAACTCTGATCATTATTATTACTTTATCATTATCTATCTTTCTCACTCTTTAGAACAAATGATAAACTAGTTGCTCTATATAAGCATTGAATTAACATGGAAACATATTTTAGAGTAAAATTATTTCCTCCACAATGCTCGAACCCCTGAACTTAAGATCGATTAATAAGGTTGTTACAAGTAACGCTAGAAAGGTTTCTTGATTACATTTGCCTAGTTTTTCTCTCCCAGGCACACTTGTCGAGAGAAGTTATTATCCAAAAGTTAGTTACAACGTTCCTACTTTACACAATAGTTTTTTCCTTTTTCTGGTAACTTTTTCAAACACAAATCGCCCCAGAAACAATCACCAACTTTACTTAACCAAAAATACACAAAACCCTAAGAGGAGCAAGGCAGCCGCCGGCCAAAGGCAGGCCAACAGTGACCATGGTCAACCGGAACCTGGCCTTCTTCACTCCTAGCAAGATCTTCTCCATGTTCTACAACTCCTCCATAAGTTTCTCCAGCATCTGAGTAAACAAAACTCTCCAAGCTGTTTCAAAGGACTACAACAACATCTCCATACAAGAACACATT